>SNQJ01S0015076.1:90045-113576 GCA_010110895.2 Picea sitchensis | reverse complement strand
AAAACAGTGTTTCTAATATGCACAGGAAAACCTCCTATATACTTCATAAGGGTTTCTTGTGTTTGCAAAGGAATGTCTAACATTAATGCCATCTTTCTAAATCCATCGGTGTATTCTTGCACTGATTGTCCCTTTCTTAGCTTTAAAGATTGCCATTCAATTATTGCTTTTTCTTTATAACCCAAAGGATAAAACTGGTTTCTAAGTGTAGAAATGAAATTCTTCCATGATGGAAATACATTGCCCACATCTTGTGTTCCTTTTTGCAGCTTGCTTTGCCACCAGATAAGAGCTGTACCTGCAAGTCTCAAAGATTCCAACTTAATTTGTGTGGCCTCATCCTTGATCTGTTGCACACTGCAGTATACCTCCATTTGTCTGATCTAGTTATCAAGTTTTTTCTGTATTTACTTCACCATCATATATGGGCAACTCAAATTTTACATCAAGTTTTAACAATGGCATTTCATGTTTATTTTTATGAACATTTTTCTTCTCATTAGATTTAGAGCTTGAACTTGAAGAAGAAGGAGAAGAAGGAGGTCTTGATGGAGGTGAAGGAGGAATGTGAGGATGGTTCTCTTCCTCTTCACTTTTGCCTTTTGAAGAATTACCCAAAACTGATCGCTTCCGTTCTAAATAATCTTCATACAAAACTGTCACCATCTCTGACATAGCATGGAATGTTTTCCGGAACTCTTTCTCTTCTTGAGAAATCCCTTCTTCCGATGCCATCTTCTCATGGTGAGAAGCTCTTTTTCTCAATCCAATTAATGGATTCTCTACAACAAGCTCGCCTTCACCACGCTGTAGCTTTTCCCTGGTTAACATGCAAAACTCAAATCCAAACGTCAACTAGCTCTGATACCACTATCCGTAGGATCTTTTAAATGACTATGGTTAAGTTTTAATTTTGCATGCGTTAATTAACCATTTGATAAACTTAGCGAAAGAATGAGGAAAGAAGAGGAATTATAACAGCCAAATACACATATGCAGATCCGAAATGAAAGAATAAAAAACAAAACCATAACACGCAGATTGATAACGGAGTTCGGCATAACTTTTGCCTACGTCTCCGGGCCTTTTCTCTGTGGGGGAGGCTTCTTTATTTCTATTTAAATGCTCAAACGTACATCACTGCAATTCCAAATGGCTACAATATTGATCTAGTCTTGTTCTACCAGATCTCTAGAACCCTGCAAAGAAAATGGCACGAAATACGAACGTCTGGAGCTCCCAGAAATGGTCCGACAGCGTCTCCTCCTCAAAAGCTTCTCTGCATCAAACTGACTTTGGCTTGGCTTTTCTCCAGCATAACTCTGCTCTGACTGAATGCCCATGGCCTCAAACAGGCCTGGTTTATATAGCCTTGAATTTGGTTTCTCACCTCCAACTTCCTCCAAGAATTTGGCCTCCAAAAATGCCCAATATCCCCCAAAAATGGAAGAATGTGCTAATAATAGGCTGAATTAATGAACAAAACCCAAATACTATAGGAAAAAAACCAATTCATAAAGTTTATTGGGCGCAGCCCCCAATAGGCGCGCCCCTGGTCATATGGGCACGTGGACATGTGGCCAAACGCGCCACCTGCGCGCTAGCCCCGTGTCATGTTGGCCCCTAGTCACCCGGCAGATCAAAAGGACCGTGGTTGGTGGTTATAACCATGGCTAATTAAAATTGTAACCGCGCGCATTGGTATGTTCTGGGTCACATGGTAACCTCCCGGAATCCGGGGCTAGTCCCAACCACTCCCGCGCTCCAGTTCTATTGCACAGTCATGTGGTATATGTCGAGGGTTGGGGCTAAGCCCCAGCCCTTTTCCCCACCAACTATTCCATTTATTTAATTCAAATAATCTGTTTTACATTTGGTTAACAAGAACCACACGGCGGGCGGGCGGTTAGCCCAGCCCTGCCAGTCCATATCCCACTGGGAGGTCGCGGGTTCGACCCCCGCCCATGCCAAACAAATTTTAAACAAAACCACAAACCAATGGCGGGGTGCCACGTGGCAGCCCTTGACTGGGCCAGGTGGCACCTTTAAAACCAATCAAACCATGACACGTGTCATTTGCTGATTGGCCCACGTGCCTGCCACATCAATTGCAGCGTCATCTGCCGTACTGCCACATCGACCTGTTGCGTCAGCTGATGACGTCACCCGTGCCATGTGTCACCCTTTCAGTGGTGACACGTGTCACCTTGGGATTGGTCCAACTGTACCTCCAAATGTCCAAATCCGCCTGCCACGTGTCACTCCCTAGTGCTGCCACATGTCCCCTGTATGGACCTGCCACATGTCGCACGTACAGACATGCCACGTCAGCTGTACGGACCGTATGACCTGCATAGTCAGCATGATACGTGGACTGTACGGACTGTACAGTCATCCCCTTTTTTGCATGTTTGACGTTTCGGACAGAACGCGATATCTTCTCCATACGGAGCCCGTTTGACAAAGTAAATATACCACCGGAATCAGAAAGACGAGACGGGCGCAATGGCACAGGTTTCGTCGCATTATGAGCACTTTCATTTTTGAACATTTTTCAAGCCCTATCAGGCTTCTGGATCCGATTCCGGATCACTCTCAAACCCCATCCCTTGTTAGGAGAGGATCCCATAATGCAACAACATAGTGGATTGGATGCCTACAAGTAATTAAGGACCACCACACCAAGTTTCGCCTGAATAAACACACAAGATTAGCATCACAGAAGCATAAACTCGACTTATGCGTGGAATTCCCCACATAATTCCTAGAATTTATATCCAAACAAAGTAGCAAACCAGAGTGTGCCAAAATAAAACTCATGCTTCGTGACAAGATTCCTTGAAGACTTAATGCATCACAACTGCTCGTCAAATGTAATCCAAAACGCTTAAAGCACCACCGATCGGAGTTGCAGAGAAAGTGCAGTACAAAAATTCCAATCTCTTTAAACTCCCCAACTTCCATTATTGACGAATGATAGTTGACACACATGGTAATACGGATTCTGGAGGCATTTAATGACTTCCTTACTACGATATCTGACCTTCTGGGAGCACACATGTGCACTCTCAACTCTAGCGTCTTTTCCCAGTCCCAAAGGTCGAGCAACTACTATGACGGTTCCAACACTCGTATCCGCCGTACTCAATTTGTCACACTTTGGCGCGATGACATGAGTCATTTAAACTGAAGAGGAGTAGCGGCATGGATAATATGCATCGCAGGTAATTCAAAGGAGCAACCAGGATCACGTAAGTATTAAACATTCAAGAATGATGAGCTTCACAGGTACGCACCGATCGATTATGTTTGTTGGTATCTTAGGTCATATTTGCTCGATCGCTAAACTATCTCAACCCCGCTTGCAGGAAGGATTCTCTAATCACTGAACAAAGCTTGCTCAACGATCTCACTGATGAACCCAAAAGAAACACCGAAGCAGAATCAACAGATCGATATAGAATGCCAATTTCCCCGAGTTCAGCACCCCCGATAAATTCATTGAACTGAGCGACGTGGTCAAGCGGCATGCCGGACAAGATGCGCTATGGACCGAAGAGTTCGAGAAAATAGTCGATGTGAAGCCAGGGAAAGTACGACAATTTGTCGAACATCCAATCAGATCCCGAACCATGCTACAATAGCTGAACTTTAGTTTATTAAAGTATTGGGTGCATGCAGTAGATATCATGGGAATATACACGACCCCGATGGAACACCATATATTTCCATGGGCCAAAACTTGTGAAAAACGGTTTGTCAGTTGGAATGAATACGAGATCAGTCATCCTTTCCAAGAATCATCTCAAGACGACTGTTAAAGAAGTTGTTAGAAGATAATGCCATGTGGCGATTTATGTTTTGTTTAAACTACAATTATCCGTTAGTTTCGGTTAAAACTCTATATTATAAATAAATACATTGGCCAATTAAAAAAGGGTCGATGGTTGTTGTAAGAACTCTTTCTTTTGGTTTTTAAGAATTATTTTGAGACTTCTATGAATTGAGAAGTCCTTATGGACCAAAGACAAATTCTTTTCATCAAATGCATGTGATTGGACTTGGAGAAGAACTACTTCCTTTCATGTTTCATGAATGATGCAGTAATGAGCAAGAGCAATTAATTCTATTGTCAAGTTACCTCGTGCAATGTTTTGATGTTCTTTGCTTTAATGATGAAGATAAATCGTTGTGTTATAATGTGATGCATGGTTATGGTAGATGAATTATTTTGTTTGCCATTATCTTATTACATATGTGCTTTCTTTCTGATAGTTAGTTTCTCATACAGTAATTGGATGCTCACATGGCTAATGTATTAGTACTAGGCCTGTGGCATAGAGTAATTGTCTGCATGTTGAGCAGTGAGTTATCCCAAGATTAATCTCTTCCCAGTAGTTAAAACTTAATCCTGTTAATTGTCAAGTTGGTTTATGTTGGCTTGCATCTCTCATATCAGCCCTACCCAAGAGAAAATACAGAAGAAAAATAGCCCTAACTGAAGGAAGAGCCTTCACAAAGAAACACAAATCCCATCGATAAATTGGCCAGATTGCAAGATTTGGAGAACCATTGAATTTTAAATGTTGTAGAGTCTAATTGGGCCTCAATGGCGGGTTTGGTTCCTACTGTTGATTCAAGGGATTTAGGTCCCATCAACAAAATTGGCGCTAGAAGGAGGGTTGAGAATGAATGGTTGAATATATATTTTATCTATCATTTCAAATTGCCTACAGATTTGTAACAACCCACATGCAGGGTTAGTCTGTCACAAGACAACCCACACACGTTTAGTATTCCCAAAACGAATAACTCACCCCAGTCCAAGGAAGAACCTTTTCACCTTGAAATACCTTATGCTCTTCCTCACGAGGAAGCAAATCAATTCAAGAGAATCACTAGAGCCTACACCAAGTAGATCGGTGCGTTGTCCTTATCTCCCATCCTCCCTTGAAGAAAACAACAAAGCATACCAATGGTTATCACTCCCGATGAAGTTTTCATACACTCCGTAGAAGACTTAATATATTTCTCAATTACCAAAATCCAAGAACCTCTTGATATGATACCCGAAACGTCAATCGTCAACGTCTTTGAGCCGAATAAATTTTCGGAAGAAGAAGAGCTCAACTCAGATTCTGAAGATATGGAGGGTAATAATAACCATAAGGAAGAAAGAGAAATCCCGCTTCAAAACAATCAACCCTAATTTTCCAGAGATGTCGTGGTCGTCCCCGGATGAATACATAATCTTCCCCGGCATCCAGAGAAACTGCTTCCTAAGTACGACCCTGAAACTTCAGGATTACTTGAAGATCACATCAAGAAGTTCATACTCAGGATCAGACTTATGAACATTCAACATGAAGACGTAGTCTGCAGACTTTTCCCCTACACGTTCGAAAATTAAGATTCCACGTGGTATTTCAACTTTCCCGTAGGATCGATAACCAGCTGGACTAAGTTCCAGAAATATTTTTTAGATAAATTTGTAGAGGAAACTACTATGGGAGCCCTGATGGCAGAGTTGTTTGCAGCCACCATGAGTCCAAGAGAAAGGGTCAAATATTTCAATTAGAGATTCACGACCATCTTAAACAAATTCCAGCCCATGGCATAACCAACTCAAGAGTTACAAATCGAGGTTTACATCAATGCGATCCCAACTTCTATTTCTATGTTTGTAGAAAGAGTCGCTAAGCAAACACTGGCGGAAAATTTTAAGGAGGCCAAGACAATAGAATTTCATATGAAAGGATGTAAAGAGGGCCAGGTATCCCTAGTGAAAAAAGAAAGCCAACCCCTCCCCAAGAGAGGACTCCTTCTAACTATACCTCTAGGAAAACCAGTTGAACAGACTCCTGACAAAGGTAATGGTGATATAGAGGATATCCAATGCATGCTGAAGAAATTATCGAACGAAATCATAGACATGAAGAGAAATGTAGGGGAGGGAAACCAAGGCCAAAGGCCCTATAAACCTTTCTTTAAAAGAAACCCGCCTTTCAAAGCAATTGAACCTCCCCCCTCTAACTTAAATATCGATATAGGGAATGTCGCGTCTGATTCGTTTTGTACTTATCATCAGGAAAACCACTCCAAAAGAGACTGCCCTCAATGGGTACATGCCATGAATTTGATGGCCAATCGGTTTCTAAACGAAGTCTCCCTAGCCGAATATCCAAGTAGTTTGGTTATGAATATGGAATACCAGGAAGAAGTTGACCCACCATGAGACACAACCATGCTGATATGGGATCCTGACCTGATCATGATTTCCAACGATCTTTTTGAGTCTCAGGAACAACCCGCGGAAGTTTCGGCGATATAGACGTGTATGAAGGATCCTCTTGGCTCAAAAGAAAGCGACACCAACCAGGATTTGCAAAGTAAGTTAAATCCTAACCACCCGAAAACCTCTTTCTCTCTCGGCAAAGAGCCTATAAGAATTCATACCCAAGAGTCACCCAAACTAGATTACAACGTGGTCGAAGATTTGAAGAAGCTAAAGTTCAATATTTCTGTTATGGATATATGCAGGATCCCTCAGCAGAAAGACTTTATGTTATAGGCCTTGAACTCTGTGGAAAACTCGACGACGGGCAATGGCCCAGAAAGAAGTTCGACTCACACAAGTCCGGTGGGCAAACCAACTATGAATGCCTATTTGGGAGATAGAAAATGAAAACCTTTTGTCCCCCCTTTCCTCCTAACATTTGAAATATTCAATAGAAACATCCACAATTGTTTAGTATATTATGGAGCATCCTCCAATGTCATGCCCTTGTTTGTTTGCAATAAATTGAATGTCATTCCTCTCAAGACTGATAAACATGTCATACAAATGGATAGGACCCAGGTCAAGGTCATAAGAGAACTTAAAGACGTGATGATCAGGATATCGACACACCCCACGTTTGTGCAAGTGATCGAAATTATTGTAGTAGATATCCCAGAGGGATATGGGCTATTACTAAGATGAGACTGGTCTAAAAATCTAAACGGTTACTTCAATATGGACTGGGAACACCTTTGGCTACCACTGAAGAGATACAAGAACATGATCAGAATCGATAGGGAGAGATATCGGAAACATACGGTCACTGATTTAGAAGCCCCTAATGAACCCTCGTCCACAGATTTTCCCATACTGGGCAATTATTCCTATGACTCCTACTTTGGAAACTTCGCTCCCCTCTTGTCTGATGTTCCCCTTACTCAAAACTATGAATTGATATTTCAATACAAATCGCCAATACTGACAGGAGACACCTTCTTCTACCAAAACCCGGTGCTAGAACTTGCGAAACGAGAGGTCAGGGAACAAGAAACTAATAAGGGAAATGAAAATAGTGATCCCCATTCACAAATATGGACCCTCTATTTTGATGGATCCAAATCTCATGAAGGGTCTGGAGTAGGATGCATTCTCATCAATCCTATTGGTAAACGTCATTTCTTGTCCTGTAGGCTAGAGTTCAAATGTACCAACAACACTGTCGAATATGAAGCTCTAGTACAAGGATTAAGGAGAGCCATAGATTTGGATATCAAAGGATTGAAAGTTTTCGAGGACTCTGAAATTATTGTTAGACAAGTAAGAAATACTATACATTGCAATTCTCCTCATCTAAATAACTATCAGTAGGAGGTGCATAGGTTAATAGAAAACTTTGAGTCTTTTAACATCATTACGATCCCCAGAACAAAGAATATTCTTGTTGACTCCTTGGCCACTCCTGCTTCCAGGCTGTCGCCTTTAGAAGATTATGAAGCCTCCTGATTCACTATGGATCTACTCTACAAACTGTCGGTACCTAATAACATTTCCAATTGGAAAGTCTTCCAAGGAGATGAACAAAGAATAAACTTCTTGACTAACCAAGACAATTTCAAAGACCTCGCTATTGATAATGAAGAATTCCAAGAACTGTCCATAGAAACCAATCCTCAGATGGGATGACCTATGGATAAATCAAAGGGTCACACTATCCCAAAAGGGATAGCTAATCTAGAAAATATTTTTGATCTCAAGGAGTGATTTAAGGGACCCAAAAATGCAAAGACTAGCAGCTCTTGTCCCTTGCATGAAACTATAAATCTTGGGACCCTAGAGAGCCCAAAGAATGTGAATTTGGGCAAGATTATGTCTAAAGAAGAGACGAAAGTTTACATCAAATTTTTATGCAATACCAGGATGTCTTCACATGGTCCTATAGGGATTTGAAAACATATGATACCCACATCATTCAACACACCATCCCCTTGAAACCGGAATTAAAACCTTTCCATCAGAAGCTCTGAAAGTATCACCCATCCCTGGAGCCTCTTATGTATCAGGAACTAAAGAAGCTTTTAGATGCCAAGATCATTTTTCAGGTTAGGCATTCCACTTGGGTAGCGAACCTTTTTCCGGTGAGGAAAAAGTCAGGGTAGATCCGCCTATGCGTATATTTTAGGAACCTCAACAGGGCCTCAGAAAAAGACAATTATCTGGCCCCGCTAATAGAACAACTCCTGCAGACTGTGTCGGGCTCGGAGATTTTCTCTCTAATAGAAATTTTCGCAGGATACAACCAAGTCCTTGTTTCGAAGGAAGATCGTTTAAAAACCACTTTCCGAACCAAATGGGGAACCTTCGCTTATAAGTGCCTGCCTTTAGGGTTGATCAACGCAGGAGTAACCTTCTAAAGAGCCATGAACGTAGCTTTCCGACAGGGATGATTTTAAGGATGGGAAATTATTTTAAAATGTAGAAACCTCGACGAATCTTACTAATCCCTCATATGCCAACTATAATTGATTGGCGATATTTTTGTAAAAATATTCAAATTTCTAAGGATTTTATATATTTTTTATAAAATTTTGGCGATTTTTAAGGTAAAATAATTTTATCCTATAGAATTTGGGCAAATCATTTTCAAAATAGCGAATCTCATTTTTGGAAAAACCATGGAAAATTAGCCCATGAGAGAAATTTAGCCCCTAAAATCATCCCTGCTTTCTGGGGATTAATTAATAGATGCATGGTATTATATCTAGATGACATAACAATGTATTCAAAGAACAGGGAAGAGCACATCCAACACTTGACTCAGATTTTCAAGAGGTGTAGGAAATACGGTATATCCTTAAAACCAAAAAAAACTATATTCAGTGTCGAGGAAGGTAAGTTGTTATGTCTCATTATATCTCAAGCAAGGATTTGCATAGACCCTGAAAAGATTAAATCCATAGCTCAACTTCCCTTACCCCATAATAAGAAATATATGCAGTCCTTTTTCGACCAAATCAATTTTGTGAGGAAGTTCACTCCTGACTTCGCAGAAATTATCAAACCCTTACAAAAGATGATTCGCAAAGATTCTGAGTTTAAGTGGGATGATGAGAGAAAATACACCTTCAACAATATCAATGTTGTCATTTCCTGGGCCCCCGATGTTGCGAAGTCTCGATTTCAATAGGGAATTTTTCCTTTATACTTTCGCCTCTGATCAATCGCTAGCTGCATTTTTTACTCAGAAGGATGATGGCCACAACAAAGCCCCTGTTTCATTTATGAGTACTAATCTTCAAGGAGATGAGCTCAATTATCCTGTTGTAAACAAACAGGCCTACGTAGTTTATAAGGCAGTAAAACATTTCAGGTCTTACATCCTCAAGAATCACACTAAAGGAATTGTGTCACAAACTGCAGTGTGATCCTTGTTCACCCAGTAGGAAATGGGGGAAAGACGGGGAAACTGGATGGTGGTAGTCCAGGAATTTCATCTAGATACAAAACCTGCAAAACTAGTAAAAGTACAAGGTTTGTGCAAGCTTGCAGCTGAAGCCCAGGATCAAGTAAATGAAGATATCAGATGGGAAAACGAAATGACACTATGGTATGGAGAAGTAGCATACATCTCCCCAGGACAAGAATCTTGGTACAAAGATTTAACTTATCTCCTACATCACGGGACTTGTCCCGAAAACCTCAACCCTAGAGAAAGGATAGCCTTGAGATTAAAATTTGTACAATATCATCTTATAAATTTGGTACTCTTCCAGATAAATTATGACGGGGTACTGTTAATATGTCTCAAACAAGAAGACACAGACAAGATACTGAAAGAACTCCATGATGACCCCGTCGGGGGACATTTTGCAGGAAAAACCATTGCTCATAAGATTCTGAGAGCTGGCTATTATTGGCCTACCTTGTTCAAAGACGCTCATAGTTATGCTAGAAACTGTAAGACTTGTCAAATAAGTGTTGGAAAGGAGAAAAGAGCAGTAATCCCACTTCAACCTGTTACTGTCTCTCGACCTTTCGAGCAGTGGGGGTTGGATATCATAGGAGAAATCACACCTAGATCCTCAAAGCTACACAAGTACATTCTTACCGCCACCAACTATTTCATGAGGTGGACAGAGGCCATTCCTCTGACTCATGTGAATGAAAAGGTATTTATCCAATTCATAGAACAACAGTTGATTACAAGGTTTGGTGTCCCTTCTGTTTTGGTCTTCGATAATGCATCTTACTTTTCTTCAACCTTATTGACAGAGTTTTCTCTGGACAAAGGAATCATGATCAATTACTCTGTAAATTACTATCCCCAGGGAAATGGCCTGGCTGAATCGACTAATAAAAACCTGGAAAGGATATTAAAGAAGACGGTGAAAGATAACCAAATAAACTGGCATAATATACTCTATAATGCTCTATGGGCCGACAGGGTCACACCTAAGGAAGCCATAGGAAATTCCCCATACTTTTTGGTCTATGGGAAAGAATCCATCCTCCTAAATGGGCTCTATCTCTCATCTCTTCAGCTAGCCCAAGATTCCAATGAATAACCCTCATCAGCCATGAAGCAAAGGATTGCCACTCTAATCATGATGGAGGAAGAGAGAGAAAGGGCTAAAGAGAAATTCCTAGCCCACCAATAGATAGTGAAAAGATAGGTCGATAAGCACAAGGCTAAGGAAATGAACTTTGAAGTAGGAGACTTAGTCCTGAAGTGGGACAAAGAAAATGAACCTAAAGGGAAACAGTATAAGTTTTAGAGTCTATGGCTTGAACCTTTCCAGGTATCTGAGAAGATTGGGGTAGGCACTTATCTCTTACAGAGTCTCAGGGGAGAACCTGATGCCCTCCCAGTAAATGGTCAAGCCCTACAACAATACTTCTAGTAAATAATAATAATAATAATAATAATGAGAATCGAGTCATGAGTCAGGGTCAAAGGAAACGAGAGAGGTACAAAGATTCTGCTTTTTCCCAGTGAATCGCCATTTGTTGAGCACTCAACACACCCTAAAATTCTATGTTCATTTTTTACTTTTGGGTACCACTTGATCCTTTACACTGCCTATTTTTCCTTCAGTATGAAATTGATACTTTCACTTTGTTGGCATAGGGGCAGACCCAGGGTTCATTGCTACAACACCGCACCAACAAAACCCTAACTACCGGCCTTTTCGGCAACACCTGTGAAGCAGATGAAGTCTCACTCGAGGTAGAGGCAGGGATGGTTGCAAGACTCGGGTGTCTGCAGCCTTAGCTGGGACACAGATCTATGATTATAACACTTAGCAATTACTTATCAAAGATTATTCATCAATATTCAACCCTTATGATACTTCGCAGATAGTATAGAGCATCGCAGTATGTACTTAGATCTAAGATAATTTAGCACTTAGCCACAACAAGATAGATTAGATTTGGCAAATCAAGCACTAAGAATCTTACATACTAGATCTAACATTCATTCATATCTCAGAAGAACAAAGCATGAATAGATCTATCTAAACACATCAAAGCACTTAGCAAAGGAAGAGACAAACACATCAAGCTGAGGCACATAACACAACACACAAATTTACTGTGGTTCACCCCCACCCTGGGGCTACGTCCACAAAGTATTCTTCTTTATTAGCTTCAGTTAATCAGGTTACAGCATAGAGCCATCCAAATCCCTCTTCGCATAGGACAGAATATCTGCACAGCTTGCTATATCCTTCTTCATTGCGCTAAAAGCACAAATACTTCTACATTATCCTACACTTAGTTTCTTACAGTATGCACAAAGCATTTACAATAATTACCAACACTTAGCACAACTCACAAATCATTGATCACATAGATCGCACTCTACTACTCTTCTTTCCCCCCTTCCTTTCACTTACTTCACCTATACATTTATTTATACATACAACAGTGGGCCTAAGTGTCGGTAAACCCACGGTCGGCATCCCTTTCCTATTACATTATCCTCAAAAACCCAAAAGGACCCAAAAGGGGTCTAGCTTCCATGATTTCCACTTCATGTTGCGCTCCATATTTAACAAGTTGTCGAAGTCCAAAAATGGTCAAATATGACCAAGTGTTTTTGAAAACTTGTTCAGGGCCAACAGGCCCCCAACACTCACGTGTGACTCGTCCTGAGTCACTCAGATCTGGGTAACTTTGCCTCAAAGGTCTCGAGCTTGGGTCGAGCTTCTTTGACTTGTCTCTGTGATACTGATTCATTCTCAGTGAATTCATGAACAACCACTTCGCTGATAGGTCCTTCCAGTTGCTACTTGACATTAACAACTACTTGTTCTAGTAGTGTTCCTTGGCCTTCAATTTCTTCAAACAATAGGTAGGCCACCTCCTGGCTCAGCTGGAGCTTCTAGGTGACTTCCATCACTCTATTCTACATGGTAAGAACAAGTTGTTGGGCATTTTGTTGTTCCTGGGATATCTTCATCCTCTCGATGGGTGACAGGAGCTTGAGTTGTGCCTGTACTATATCTGCGTGCTTCTTTACTTCTTGGAGTTGGGACTCTAGTTTCTTCAACATTAGGTATTCAGATAGTTGTTCATATATATGCACACTTTTGCTATTTAGTTTTTTACATTCTGCAACAAGTGTTTTAATCCTCTCAACTGCTCTCTAAGAATTCAATTCTTGTTGGTCGCACACTTCTTATGGAGTCTGTGGTATGGTTTGAATCTCTAATTCCACAACTCTTTATTGAAGTTGTTGAATAACTTCAGCCAACTTCATCACTTGGTGCTCTATGGGTTCTTCGACCTTCTGCTCTAAGCCGGTCACAAATCGAAATGCTCTGTTGACTGCTTCTTATATTCCTATCTGCTTTGTGAGCAGCTTCTCTTTCTCTTTTTGGATCTTCACTCTGTCTTCTTCAAATTTTGCTTGGAGAGCATTCTTCTCTTGTTTCACGGCTTAGCGTTGTTCAATAATTTCCTCCTGTGCTTTCTTTAGGGCCTAGGTGCCCTGTACTTTTCTTCCTGATCATGTCGAATGCGTACTTCGACTATATCAGCAATCTTGCGGAGTTGAACTGATTCATCTCCCACTTCTATTGTTCCTTCTAGCAGAGGTTCAGTAGATATTGCTCGTCTAGACTTGAGTGTTTGTTGTACTCCTTGGAGCGCGATCTCAATTTGGTTATACATTTGTTCCTACTTTTCCTCCTGCTTCTCTATGATTTCCTTTGAAGCATCATTGACCACTGCAACAATGAAATCAAAGTCATCCAACGTGAGGGAAGTTCTCATCTTGGTTACAGGGGTTCTTGGTTTCTTTCTGGAGGAAGACTTCAGAGGTGAGACCTTCATTTTCTTCAATGAGTCTTGTTTGTCCCTAGGCAGTGATACTTCGACTTTCTGTTGTTCAGTTTCTATACCTTCTTCGTCATCACCTTCTTCATCTGGTGTAATGGATGTCATCCTTATTGATAGGTTGTCAACATCTTGGAATTATTTAGTCTTCTTCATCATCTTTTCTTTCTTTGTCTTACTGGGCCCAGGTGTATCCTGCATAGTTCTGGGGCTGTCGATGTCAGACATTTCTGCGGGGTCTGCTGAAACAAGGAGGTCCACCAACCATTCCTTTGTGATCTCTTCCAGGTCTTCATATGTCAGCTTATAATAGGACTAATGTTGTTCCTGGTGCTCATCAGCGCGTGGGGTTAGGTATATAAAGTGGTGGTCCGCGTTGAACTTTATCAGAGGTTGGAATCTCTGTAAAGTGTTTGGGGTTATGTGAGGTTCACTCCTTATGGATTCTTTCAATTTGTTATAATACGCGTGGAAAACGACATTCGATTTCCATTGCTTGCTCATGTCGTTCGAGTACCATAATGTACTGAACTTCGCGGCTAGTGGCTCAAAGGGGTCAAGGTCCAGGAAGGTTGCGCCTTCCGATAGCTCCGATGAAACAAAAGTGATCAGTATCAGGAGCTAGCTAAAATGGAATCCATGCCCCTGATCCTAGGCTTCTCTGCAGTCAATCTCCAGTTGATTCACCAGGTACTTTTACCAGTTCATATATAGTCCCTCTACACACTTTCCTGTGAGGTCAACTACAAAGCTAGATACTTGTGTTGGTCGATTATTGCGTACCAACTTCCCTATGATTAGTTGGCATGCGAGGCGCATTGTGCCACTTTCAATAGAAGCTACCTTGTAGCCTCTTGCGCCTTTCTCAACATCACCATAGCCTTCTTTGATCTTATGCGCAAGAGCGTGGTCTGCGGTCTTTCTAGGATAGTACTCATTAGGATCAGGGCCCTGCATGCTAAGCACGGTGATCCTATTGATCAATTCCGGATCAACAGTTATGCGATGATCTAACCACAGGTATCCTATGTGGTAACTTGCTAGCAGGAATTTTACACAAGCATTCACCTCCTGGTGTCTGCCAAAGTGCGGTATTTTCATAATGTTGAGCAAAGTAGACTGTGCAAGGTTCATCGTCCATTGCTGAGGGATGAGCTTCAAATTCTTTCCCTTAGTTCTCGTCAAGTACTTATATGGGGTGAGCATGCTATAAACTTTACGGTCCCCCAGGTTGAAGTCGCAAAACTTCAACGCTATAACCTTGTCTTGATATGCGCGGTAGGTGCGTACTCCTTTCGGTAGATATGCAATGACTAGGGTGTATTCAAAGTCTCTAGGGATGTTGTCCCTGTTAATCTCATCACTCAGAGGGGGTATGTAAGCTGGTAGGATGGATGGCACTAACTTCGCATTGGCTATGTCATCCTTATGCTTATTTATTCTCTTTGCACTGGCTCGAGATGTTCCTGCTCAAGAAGTCAACAGGGAGGCTTGCACTCCTCTCATCGATGATGCTTTGACTCCAGTGGACAATCTTCTTTCCAACATTACTCTCTCAGTCGTTAAATTGAGAAGGACCTTTGTGATGGATTCCTCAAGTGCGGTGAGCTCGTCGGACATACGCACTCGGGAAAGATAATTGGGGTCACAATGATCTCAAAATACTACACTTGGATGAACAATCTACTTGCGATGATCACTGTATACCATCACTAGTTCTGTGGGCTTCAAATTTTCAGTTGGAAAAAGTGTTCGTCGGGCCCGACGTGATGAGCTAAATAAGAAATTTGTCAATGGTCTGCTTGTAACGGGTATGAAGCTTCCATGAATGTTGATCCATCTGTTATGGAATGGTCCAACGGTATGGTGGTGATCCTTTAATTCTTTTATATTCATTCGAGGCAGAAGTCGAATGGGTATATTGGTCCAACGGCTATATTGCTTCGCCATGGTGAAGTGCCATATGTCGTTGTTCTGATATCCGGACGAAGCTCAATTCCTGTGATTTTTCCTTCTACGAAGTTTCCTCTGGAACCTTATGTAACTTTTCGATCTTGGCTCTCTTCTTACTTAGCTTCCTAGCCTTCTTCCCAGTGAGCTTCGTCTCAGTCATCCTTTTTCCATTTTGATTCTTATCTTTTCTCGAGATAGTCACTTCGCGATGTTGAGATTCTTTCTTCATATCCAAGGGTAATACTCCTTCATCATATGGATTAGGTATTTTGGTCTTCTGTGGTATCTCTAATGCTCTTATAGCTTCAACATCCAAGTCCCTAGTGTTCAATAGCTTAGATTTGTTCTCTTGTTCTTCCATCAAGTAGCCGATCCTTCTAGTCATAAATTCCATGAGTTCTTGCTTCTTCTGTTCTAGGGCTTCCTTTTCTTCTTTTCTCCAGATCTAGTATTTTTCAATCCAGATCTTGCCTAACAAAGATGGAAATGGGGCATGGTCTTCAATAAACTTAATAACTTTGAATTCTTCCTCTGTCGAAGCTCCATGGGTACTCATAGCTATCTGGGTAATTCTGCCACATAGGGTTACCATTTTTCCTTTAAACAACCCTGTTTTTCCTAGTGAACGAACCATAGCAGGCTTCCCTAGGGTTTCCCAAGTACTTTCTATCATAATTTTCATCTGTTTTCCCTCATCCAGAGCACAGTCAATGTCGAAGTCTCCTATTCCTACTTCGATTTTCTCATTTTCTTTAAAGATCTCTGACAAACTCGCATCTTTATGTTCATCCAGGGTTTCTTTCATTTTCAGTAACATAATCTCTGATTCTTTTTGGGGTTCTTCTATAATCTTAGTCTCTTGATTTCCTTCAAATTTTTCTTGCTCCATATTCATCTTTTCAAGTCTAGAAATCATTCTAGGGCAATCCAGTACTTCATGGTCCATAGCCTTACAATAAAGGCGACTAGGGTTTCTCCCATGGAATTCCTTAGCAACATGTTCTGGTCTTCTGCAACTGTAACAAAGAGTTAATCCTCTCTTTCTATTCAATGATCCCCAACTTTTCTTGTACTACTTGCTAGGGTCATAATGGCTAGCCTGCAAAAATTTCTTTCTAGGATCCTGCATCCATTGGTTAGTCCAAAAATTCTTTCTATGCATAGGTATAACATATCTTTTATTATTCTTATCAGATCTATTCATATCAAATGTTCTTTCATCTAACAATGCCCTAGTTTTCAAGCTAGGACAAAATCTATCAAGCATACCTAAATCCATACTTTTAGAAACAAAAAAAATTCTCTTCTTTTACTTCTACAGGGCACAAATCTTCTAGATCTAAGAACTTTTAACTATTCTTACCTTTATCAGAGCATAAAGCTTACAGATCTTACCTCTTTCTGTAGATCTGACCCTTTATTTTTTTCAGTATTAACCTCTTTTCTTGTAGATCTGACTTCTTTCCTTCAGATCTATCCTTCCTTCTTCAGCATAGAGATTTTTAGATCAAGTGGATCACTGCACACTAGGGCATAGATCCATGCACAGAGATTTCACAATTTCAGGACAAATCTTCTTCTGCTCAGTTCCCAGCAATCACAGTTTCAAGTCCCAACAACGGAACCATTTGTTGGCATAGGGGTAGACCCAGGGTTCAACGCTACAACAGTGCACCATCAAAACTCTAACTACCATCCCTTTCGGCAACACCTGCGAAGTAGATGAAGTCTCACCCAAGGTAGAGGCAGGGGTGGTTGCAAGACTCGGGTGTCTGGAACCTTAGCTAGGACACAGAGCTGTGATTATAACACTTAGCAATTACTTAGCATAGATTATTCATCAATATTCAACCCTTATGATATTTCAAAGATAGCACAGAGCATCGCAGTATGTACTTAGATCTAAGATAATTAAGCACTTAGCCACAACAAGATATATTAGATTCGGCATATCAAGCACTAAGAATATTACATACCAGATCTAACATTCATTCATATCTCAGAAGCACAAAGCATAAATAGATCTATCTAAACACATCAAAGCACTTAGCAAAGGAAGAGACAAACACATCAGGTCGAGGCACAGAGCACAACACACAGATTTACCGTGGTTCACCCCCACCCTGGGGATACGTCCACAAAATCTTCTTCTTTATTAGCTTTAGTTAATCAGGTTACAGCATAGAGCCATCCAAATCCCTCTTCGCATAGGACATAAGATCTGCGTAGCTCTCTAGATCCTTCTTCCTTGCGCTAAAAGCACATAGCCTTCTACAATATCCTACACTTAGTTTCTTACAGTATTCACAAATCATTTACAATCATTACCAGCACTTAGCATAGCTTGCAACTCTTCGATCACATAGATCGCACTCTACTACTCTTCTTTCCCCCCTTCCTTTCACTTACTTTGCCTATACATCTATTTATACATACAACAATGGGCCTAAGTGTGGGTAAACCCATGGGCCGACATCCCTTTCCCATTACATTATCCCAAAAAACCCAAAAACGGGTCTAGCTTCCATGATTTCCACTTCGCGTTGCGCTCCATCTTTGACAAGCTGTCAAAGTCCAAAAATGGTCAAATATGACCAAGTTTTCTTTAAATATGACAAAGTGTTCTTCAAAACTTGGTCAAGGCCAACACGCTTATTTTTTATGTTCATTCTAAATCCTGTCTGAACATACAACAAAGAATCATCTTAATCATTAAAGGGTCCTTAATAAACTACTTATGGAATCGGCACACTAAAGCTTTCCACAATTCATTTCAGAGTTCGGCATCGGTAAACATTAAAGGTGATGAAAATCGTTTTAGAAGTTTAAAATAGCCGAACACCGATCCTCATTGGCATCGCCAAATGAAATTATTTCTTTTTACGATTGAACCTTGGAAGAGGTATCTCCGAAGATCGACCCATTCAGTTTCGGTAGAAAAAAGAAAAGGTAAGTGTCACGCAAAGAGAAGAGCGGTATCGCCGATTGCCGACACCCGGCAGGATTTCGGCGTCAGGGAATTAAAAAATACAATGCTTATTAAAAATTACATTTCGAAATTGTCGACCCTCGATGCCACTCAAGTATAGGTAGTCGCAATATATTTTAAGTACTTTCGACGTAAATAGAACCCCTAAGTACAATCCTTACCCACCATCCGAATGTTAAATTGTATGTTCAAATAATTTAAGTAACCCCGGGTTGATAAGCCACGTCAACGTCAATCAATATCAGAATTTCTAGAGGGAACATATCAATAAACTCATATCGCAAAAATAAAATTTATAAAATCATATAATTTGCACAAAAAACTTAGATAAAATAACGTAGTTAATTTACATTCAAAAGGGAACGGGATACACTCAAGAAGCTTCGAGTTTTCATATAATTTCCGCCTAACTTGGGTTACATTTGAATAGATATCGTCGGCATCTTTACTAACCGGCCCGGTCATAGTGAGAGTACAAACCCCTTACTACAAAAGAGAATAAATATTAAGCGTCACTTCGGGGAACGCAAAACAAAGGCTCGCCCATTATGCATCTCCTACGTGCACACCTTCTCCCGAATTACTTCTCGTATCATGTGGCATTTCCTTCCCCTCTTTCGTTGTCATCCTCTACACCTCACAAAACTACACAATTGTGTATTGAGCTTCTCAAAGTTGTCTCTGGAGCCAAACTGTGCTTCCTCTGCGACCCTTTGATGCCGATACCTCCTGGTTCTTCGCTGTCAACTGGGCCCGCAACTCTCTATTTTCTTGGTAAAGTTCAGCTATAGCAAGTTGGGCCTGCTCTAACTGCTAGATGGGACTCCTAACGGGAAAACCCAGTTATTTTTCCCTCCCCTTTTGTTCCTTGCTTCCTTTACTATAAGTCCCCACAAGCCCCGACCGATAACTAAGCGTCGTAGACCCCTCAACGGCGATATGTATACTCAGCTCAACTTGGGGGCCGTTTTCCTCCCTTTTTCCTGTGTCTTTCCTAGGCCTCCCTCTTCTTTGTGGTGTTTGTTCCTATGGGGGCGCAGTCTCCAGCATACCTCCTTCAGGCATACTTCTCTCCACCCCAACTTCCACTAGAGTTTCCAACACCCTATCTGAATGAAATCTTGTACCTCCTATCGAAGCTTCGAGGACACTGGGAGCCAATAAGAATGAATCCCAAGCGCGTTGGGTCTCGAACTTGGAATTTAGGCTACCTCGCAAAGCCTGTCCCTTGTTAGGAGGGGATCCCATAATGAAAAAACGTAGTGGCTTGGACGACTGTAGGTAATTAAGGACCACCACACCGAGTTTCGCCTGAATAAACTCACAATATTAGCATCACAGAATCATAAACTGGACTTATGCATGGAATTCCCCACATAATTCCTAGAATTTATAGCCAAACAAAGAAGCAAACTAGAGTGTGCCAAAATAACACTCATGCTTCATGACAAGATGCCTTGAAGACTTAACGCGTCAGAGCTGCTCATCGAATGTAATCCAGAATGCTTAAAGCGTCACCGATCGGAGTTGCAGAGAAAGTGCAGTACAAAAGTTCCAATCTCTTTAAACTCCCTAGCTACCATTATTGATAAATAATAGTTGACACACTTGGTAATACAGATTCTGGAGGCATTTAATGACTTCCTTACTACGGTATCCGACCTTTCGGGAGAACACACGCGCACACTCAACTATGGCATATTTTCCCAGTCCCAAAGGTCGAGTAGCTAATATGACGGTTGCAACACTCGTATCCGTCGTACTCGATTTTTCGCGCTTTGGCGCGACGACATGACTCGTTTAAACTGAAGAGAAACGATGACATGGATAAAATACATCGTAGGTAATTCAAAGGAGCAACCAGGATCATGTAAGTATTAAATGGTTGAGAATGATGAGATTCACAGGTATGCATCGATCAATTATGTTTATGGTATCTTAGGTCATATTTTCTCGTTCGCTAAACTATCTTAACCCCGCTTGCAAGAAGGATTCTCCAATCACCGAACAAAGATTTCTCGGTGATCTCACCGATGAACTCGAAAGAAACACCGAAGCAGAATCGACAGAGTGATATAGAATGCCAAGTTCCCCGAGTTCGGCACCCCCGATAAATTCATTAAACTGAGTGACATGGTCAAGAGGCATGTCAGACAAGATGCGCTATGGACCAAAGAGTTCGCAAAAATAGTCAATGCGAAGCCAGGGCAGGTACAAAAAATCGTCGAACATATGATCAGATCCCAAACCATGCTACAACAACTGAACTTTAGTTTAGTAAAGTACTAGGTGCATGCAATAGACATCAAGGGAATATACGTGGCCCCGATGGAACAACATAGATTTCCATGGGCCCAAACTTGTGAAAAATTGTTTGTCAGTTGGACTGAATACGAGAACAGACATCCTTTCCAAGAAGCATCTCAAGGCAATTGTTAAAGAAGATGTTGGAAGATAATGCCACGTGGAGATTTCTGTTTTTTTCAAACTACAATTAGCTCTTAGTTTCGGTTAAAACTCTGTATTATAAATAAAGACATCGACCAATTAGAAAAGGGTCGATGGTTGTTGTAAGAACTCTTTCTTTTTTTTGTTAAGAATTATTTTGAGACTGCTATGAATTGAGAAGTCCTTTTGGACCAAAGACAAATTATTTTCATCAGATGCATGTGATTGGACTTGGAGAAGAACTACTTCCTTTCCTATTTTATGAATGATGTAGTAATGAGTAAGAGCAATTAATTATGTTGTCAAGTTACCTAGTGTAATGTTTTGATGTTCTTTGCTTTAATGATGATGATAAATTGTTGTGTTATTATGTGATGCATGGTTATGATAGATGAATTATTTTTCTTTCCTTTATCTTATTACATATGTGCTTTCTTTCTGATAGTTAGTTTCTCAAACAGTAATTGGATGCTCACATGGTTAATGTATTAGTACTAGGCCTGTGGCATAGAGTAATTGTTTGCATGTTGAGCAGTGGGTTATCCCAAGCTTAACCTCTTCCTAGTAGTTAAATCTTAATCCTTTTAATTTTCAAGTTGGTTTATGTTGGCTTGCATCTCTCACATCATCCCCACCCAAGAGAAAATACAGAAGAAAAATATCCCTAACTGAAGGAAGAGCCTTCACAAAGAAACACAAATCCCATCGATAAATTGGTCAGATCACAATATTTGGAGAACCATTCCATTTTAAACGCTACAGAGTCTAATTGGGCCTCGTTGGCGGGTTTGGTTCCTACTGTTGAGTCAAGGGATTTAGGTCCCATCAACAACTCTATCCATCTAGGATAGTTTCACTGAAAAATTCACTGACCTTCATCTCATTATTCCACAAATAAGCATGGGTTCTCTAACCATACTTCTAGGATAACTCAATCCATAAAGCGTCTTCCCATGAGGGCTTTCACCATAAGGGGACCACTTTGGAGTTCATCCATTTGTACTTATTATCAACCATGAAAAGACAATAATGATTCATCTTTACATCAAACAAACTTGGGTCCATTACCCAAACCTTTGTGCTACTGGAATTCGCTACCGTACTTTCTCAAAGGGTTGACATCAATCACTAAGGGTTGACATAAATATACAATATCACTCTCCAATAGTTGACATAAATGACAACCAACAATCCATACCAACTATCCATCAACCTAAGCCAATTGTCTGACAATATCCCCCTTTGGCATTGATGGCAACACTTAGTCATGATAACATTCATGCTTATACTCATTATCAACGTTTCTATCTCTCCCCCTTTGACATCAATGGCAAAGGTTATCTCCCTTTGGGGCTTCTCCCCCTAACTGAACTTTCCATGGGGCTGTTCCCCCTATCTACGTGCCTTTGATTTTTCTTTGTGTTTATAATCCTCTGATTACTCTCTTTCTCTTCATATGAATAATATCCCCCCCTTTGATAAAGGGTATCACTTTGAAGTCATGTCACTCATTCTTCCCTCGTGCCAATCGCTCCCCTTGGGGACATGCCTCTATGCTCTCTCCAATAATTTACCTTTTGCATCTGATAAATCTATCCCCCTTTGTCATATTTATGGTGCTTCCTCATGTACATCTAAGACATATAAGATGAGCATTAAAAAGTATTCATTTTGGAGTAGAAATTACTCCTAGTCTTTGGCGAAGATACTCAAGGGATTCCCATGGAAGTGGTTTTGTAAAGATGTATGCCACTTTTTCTTTTGTTCCCACATATTCAACTCTGTTTTTCTTCTCTGCAACCCGTTCTCGTAGAAAGTGATACTTGATTAGAATGTGCTTCATCTTGTAGTTCATCACCAAGTCTTTGAGATACTGATGGAGCTTGTATTATCACAATAGATTAGAATGGGATCACCATACTCAACGTATATATCTATTAGAGTTTGTTTCATCCAAAGAGTTTGTGTAAAACATGATGTTTCTGCAATATACTCTGCCTCGGTTGTAGATAAAGATATTGATTATTATTTCTTGTTTATCCATGATACTAAACACTCACCCAAGTAGAACGTTTCTCCACTGGTGCTTCGTCGGTCATCAATAAAACCTACCCAATTTGAATCTATGTAGGAAATAAGTGATAGATCCTTTCCTTTTGGATACCATAATCCAAACTCTTATGTTCCTTTGAGATATATGAAAATCCTCTTCACTGCTAATACATGTGATTCCTTTGGTGCTGCTTGAAATCATGACACCTGTCCAATTGCCTGCATTACATATGGTCTGGATGTTGTCGCATATAGTAATCTACCAATCATTGACCTATATTGCCTCTATTCTATAGACTTTGAATCATCATCTTTGCTCAACTTGCAATTGGTTTGCATAGGAGTGGTAACTGGTTTGCAATCTTCCATTCTGAACCTCTTTAGCATTTCTCTGATATACTTAGTTTGAGAAATAAAAATACATTGGTTTCTTTGACATATATGAAGACCCAAAAAGAAGGATAGTCCTCC
>SNQJ01S0015076.1:16493-87833 GCA_010110895.2 Picea sitchensis | reverse complement strand
GTATGTGTCAACTCATCAACTACGTGTCTCAACCATGTACCCGACATGTACCTCAACCAAATGCCCTCATCAATTTCATCATCCAAATCTGATTTGTAACTCTATAATATACCTGGTGTATATGATCACATTCCTGCAAACCTTCCTTGAATTTAACAACAAGAGACTAGAATTTTCATCAAAATGAGAGAGCCTTGCCTCTTATTTATACTCTCCAAGTAGCTTCCTTAAAAACATCTTCTAGGTCACTTTGCCCACTTTCCTTATTATAGGGTTAACCTACTTCTAATTTCTCCATTAAATTTAATATCGAAATAATTTATTTTGTATTCACTTTGAATTATATCACACTCATCACTTCACTTTATTATTGTTGGGCCCGAGATATGATCATTTTCATGACGGTTATTATACACTTTTTCCATATGTATATATGCATTTTTCATCTTTTGAAGGATATTTTTGAAGAATTTCATGATAAAATGGTATGATCGCCATAAGGTACATGTAATTCATGTTTAATGATTAAGTCAAGTATAATTCATCACGTTTTATGAATTCTAAGATCTAATTCATGTTTTTCTTATATTATAGGGAAAAATGCACAATGTTTCCAGTTCCGGCACTTGATCTGGCACTCATTCCAGCACTCGTTCCGGCACTCATTCCAACACTTAGTATTGCCCAAAAATGCAAGGCGAGTTGGTAGTTATGGCATTGGCGGCCAGTGATGGACAAATCGGGCACATGGGTTTTCTTCATGATCGCCCCGTCTAGCTACTAAGCACCAGACAACTCAGTTTCAGTTTTCCAAAGAAGGTGATTATTGGCGTGCGCTGTTTTATCTGTTAGGGCATCATTTATTGTAATTTGCCGAATTTAGAAGTGGTTCGACCCTCCTATGTCCGATCACTTGGGTTGTAAGCTTATAAATACTGATAGGATAGTCATAAGATTGTTAACCAAGTAGAAGAGCCATTAGATTAGAGACAAAATTGTTTTTCTCTGTTTTGGTATTTTACATTGCCAGAGTTGTGCCAAAATTGTGTTTTCAAGCTTTCATGGTGAATTCGCCTTGTTAAGTTCGTGATGTACTTGTAGCCGGTAGCCACAACTTTCTGGGGGGGGCACCAGCAGTCTGGTGATTGTTCTTATGTTATTTGTGCATTTCTTAATTCAAATTGCTCTTTCTTATTTTCTGTATATGCATGTTTTTATTTAATTAATTAGTTTGTTGTAGCAAACTGTTTTACTTCTCTTTTGCAGGTTTAATGATGATATGTGTTAGTATGTGTTGATTTTATAGATTAGGAACATGCTTGCAAGTCTCTATACTAACCCTGTGTGCAATTAGAAAGTCTCTCTCTCTCTCTTTATACTAACCCCACGTGCAAAGTAGATGTTAAATGATGCTTTCTTTTATAATTTTACAGTCAAGTTTAGAACAGATTTTTAATTAGAATAGAGCATAGTTTTAATTTGGGTTCTCTTTTGACAAGGATTGATGGATGGATAGATTTAATTCTAGTTTTTAGTTACAACTTGCTTACTTCAGTTTTATATAGATTTCATTTAATTAGTTGTTGATTAATATAGATTGTTAATTTACTTTTTAATATCACTTTTTAATTTATATTTTTAATTATTTCTTTATTGCAGTTTGAATGGTTAGAGTAGACATGGCATAGTTTTCTTTTACACAATTTCCTTTCATAGATTAAAATGCAATTAAATTTCTTAGTTAAATAATGATGATATCGTTATTTTGTTGATGGTTTATACATGAATATGCAGGGTATTTAACATTACTTTTATCATGGCTAAGTTTTCATTGGATTGTTTACTCCACACCTTTCATTTTTCCATCGAGATTAGTGCTGAGCTTATACCATTGGAATTGTCCTTTGTTGTCAAATTTCATCGAGATATCATCCATCACCACCGAAGGCATTCACACAACCATGAACATTATATTTGAATTGTCATAAGTTAAAAGAACAATTTTCCTGCTTTCATAGATATAGTTTCTTGCTTTCATAGCTTAAAAAATAGTCTTATTTGTTGTTGTAGGATAGATAGACTTTGCTTTGATAGATTAGATAGCAGTTTTCTCAAGAATTAGTTGTTAGTATTTCTTGCTCTCAATAGACTAGATTTCCTTTCATGCATTGCATTGAGCATTTAAATTTCCTTTCATGCAAGAGAAATAGTTTTGCATTAAGCATTTAGTCCACTTGCCTCTTAGGCTAGATAGTTGTTCAATGAGAAGTTTTGCTTGCATTAGTTAGGTGTCTTTGCTTACTTTTCTTTTTCTTTCATAGGTTAGTTAGTTGCCTTTGCTTACTTGTCTTTTTCTTTAGTAGGTTAGTTTGGTGTCTTTGCTTACTTGTCTATTTGCTTTAATAGGTTAGATAGGTGCTTTTGCTTACTTGCTTATTTATTTTCTTTCATAGGGTAGTTGTTCATTGAATGTAGGTTCACAAGTTAAAGAAGTTTTCTTTTGTCATTTTCTTATTATGATTAGTAGTTTGTTTTTTCTTATTGTTAAACCAATTTTCTTTACACAGAGTTTCCATTTGCTTTCTTACGAACTATCCATTGACCCTTCACCCAAAAGTACTTAGGTTACCTAGTTTCATTTTGCTTGGTAGGGTTTGCTTATTAGATAGTTTTTCTTGAGTAGATTAGCCTTAGATAGCTGCCTTCCTTAGTTAGACTATACTCCTACCAGCCTTCTACCTTTGGCATATATTTTGATACAAATCTAAGTTTACTTACCCCGGGTTGACAATTTAATTAAGGGTTTTTAAGTGTCTTTTTAGTGCATATAGAACACCCATCAATAGAAGCTCACCATTCACCCTCCAGATCAACCTATTATGGAGAATATATGGTGGCTTGAATGTCCATACGAGAATGAAGACTGGGAAGAACCCGTATTTCCAAGTGACCATGCATGGGCACTTCAGGAGCACACAACAGAAAATGTGCTAAACCAATTCATTTTTGCTATTACATGTGTGGATTTTCCACAGTCTTTTCCCCAATTTGAGTACATGTTTGGGGAAGAATTTCAAGAACAATTAGACCCATCCATTTTGTATTCGACATATTTTATTTTAGAAATAGATGAGTCTACCATGTCTTATACTATGCCCTACGACATTAGTCCGGGGAAATTCTTACATATAAACTCTGGGCTAGATACAGACCAATAGAAACAGTTAGTAGATATCCTTAAAGAAAAATTAGGAGAATTTGCCTGGGAATACACTGACATGAAGGGTATACACCCTGACACATGCATCCATCACATATATACCCAGGGGGAAGTGACACCTGTTAGGCAACCCTAGAGAAGGATGAACCCAGCACTCAAAGATATAGTCAAGGAGGAGATTCAAAAGTTGCTAAGTGTTGTATTTATCTATCTCATATCTGATAGTAAGTGGGTATCCCTGCTTGTAGTGGTTCCAAAGAAAGTGACCAGGAAATGGAGAATCTTTGTTGATTTCTGAGAACTCAACAAGGCCACTCTGAAAGACTACTTTCCTCTTCCTTTCATTGACCAAGTTCTAGATACCTTGTCTGGAAAGAAGTATTTCTCTTTTCTAGATGGGTACAGTGAGTACAACTAGATTCTTATAGCACCCGAGGAATAGGACAAGACTACCTTTACTTGTTTGTGGGGCCCCTATGCCTATAAGGTCTTACCATTTGGATTGTGTAATGCCCCTGCCACATTTCAACGAGCAGTCTTAGGGATATTTGCCGATTTTATTCATGATTGTGTGGAGGTCTACATGGATGAATTCACAATATATGGAAACACTTACCAAGAATTCTTAGACAACTTAGAAAAAGTTCTCATCAGATGCCAGGAAATGAACCTATCCCTAAGTCATGAAAAATGCAAAATGTTGTTAACTGAAGGAGTGGTTCTAGGACATCATGTTTCATCTGAAGGAATAAAAGTCGATCCTGCAAAGATTGAGGTCATTATTAGACTTCCACCCCCCAAGACTCAGAAAGAGGTGAGAATCTTTCATGGACATGACGGATATTACCGGCGGTTTATTGAAAATTTTACAAAGATTGTTGCACCTATGTTTGGATTATTGATAAAAGATGTTGATTTTGTTTGGACTGAGCAGTGTCAAACTGCCTTCAAAACCCTGAAAACTAAGTTGTATGTGGCACCAGTTCTTAGAGGGCCCAATTTGAATCTCCCATTTCATATATCCACTGATGCCTCCGAAACCACAATAGGAGGGGTATTAGGGCAGAAAGAGGAGCAACAATCCTATGCCATTTATTTTGTAAGCAAGAACTTGTCCCCTACCGAGTCAAACTACACAGTCACCGAGAAAGAGTTCTTGGCAGTTGTTCATGCTATTAACAAGTTTCGTCATTACATTACAGGTTATGAAGTATTTGTACACAATGATCATTCCACCATTAGGTTCTTCAGGAACAAACCTATAACAAATGGTCGAGTGACCAGGTGGCTTTTCTTATTGCAAGAATTTAATATAATTGTGCTTGACTGACCTGGAAAGGATAATGTAGTAGCTGACTTTCTTTCCCGAATAAAAAATGAGGATGATGATAACCATGTAGATGATAGTTTCCCAGATGAGCACCTCTTTGCCCTTTTTGTCAATACCCCATGGTTTGCGGATATGGAAAACTATCTGGCCACTAGGAAGTTACCGTCTCATTTGTCACCTCATGAAAAGCGAAAAATTATTACACAAAGTGTTAATTACTCTTGGGTTGGTCATGATCTTTTTCGCACAGGTCCTGATTTGATTATTCATAGATGTGTCCGAGAGGACGAGGTACCTGCTATACTACGAATTCGTTGTGATGGACCATGTGGTGGTTATTTCTCTGACAAACGCACAGCATATAAGGTATTACATTTAGGTTATTATTGGCCTAAAATTTTCAAATATGTTTCCAAGTATGTGAGAAGTTGTGATAGTTTCCAAAGGATAGGAAGACCTACACCATCTGACAAAATGCCTTTACAAGCCCAAGTTATGATAGAACCCTTTGAAAAATGGGCCCTCAACTTTGTAGGACCAATTTCACCCATGTACCGTAGGAAGAACTATATTTTGATTTGTATGAACTATGTCACCAAATGGGTAGAGGAAAAAGCTCTATTCAAGGCCACAGAGAAGTCTATTGTTGAATTTATCTATGAAGACATATTTACCCACGTCGGTGTCCCTCGTGAAATTGTTACCGACCAAGGCACTCAATTTACTTCCAAGATGATGAAAGAGCTAAAAGAGAAATATGGGATTAAACATCGTAAATATTCTCCATACCACCCGCAAGCCAATGGTCAGGTAGAATCCACAAACAAAGTTCTGGGAGCCATATTGACCAAGACCATTCAGTTACATCACCGGGATTGGGCTGATAGGCTCCCAGAGGCTTTGTGGGCATACCGGACTACCTGGAGGAATACCACTAGGCATACCTCTTATGATCTAATGTACGGGAAACAAGTATTTTTACCTATAGAATTCCAAGTAAGGCCCTTCTGTATTGCCGCATATTTAGGATTGAACCTGGATGAGGCTCAAAAGAAATGAGCCCTATAACTAAATGATTTGGATGAAATCAAGCAAGATGCCATCCAATGGACGATATTGGTCCAGAACCAGAGGAGAAAGTGGCATGACAAGATTATTAAGAAGAAGCACTTCCAGCCTAGTGATTGGGCCCTGTTGTTTGATTCCTGATTCAAAACCTTCAAAGGAAAACTTACCACCCGTTGGTTGGGTCCTTACGAGGTAGACACTGTATATGACAATGGAGTTGTAAAAATTAAAAAAAATTGACGTTGGACAAGCCTCCTTTGTGGTAAACGGACACCGACTTAAATTTTATCATAAGCCCATTTCCAAAGAGGATTTTCTATAGGTCATGTCAGTTGACAAGGCATTGGCCTTAGTATATGGGGAAGTCCCCCCTTGTTCTTGAAAAAAATTTTAAAGATTTCCTACTGTATATATGTAAATAGTTTTTTCATTTTGTTAATAAGGCAATTTTAGATATTTCTGTAAGTAATTATTTCACCGGGAGTACACAATTTCAAAGATCTTTCTTCAAAACATTGTTATACTTAAATTTTGTGTCTGTTAAAGCATCAAATGAATATTGACTTATTGTATTTAGCCGTATTTTTTCAAACATTCTCATTTTTTAAGGCATTCTAAATCAGTTGCTCTTGAAACTCTTCACCATTGTATAAGGAAGTGATACTATAACTATCAAGCCTAGAGGTCTCTCGTACAGTTTTTCCAAGAAACCTGAGTAAGTGAGTCAAGTGTCTTTATCAAAGAGTAACAAGGAAGTCTAATTAGCGATTAGTCATGGAAACATCACAATAACTACAAGGAAGAAAGTAAGTTGAGCCTAGAGATACCTTTATGTTCTTTCTAAATGGTACCATCCACTACACACTAAATAGCTTGATTGTATCATATCTTTAGATAGGCCACGTCCACTTAAGTACCTCTTACATTGGGACAATCACTAATAATATAACGGAAAGTCATCCTCTAACATAAATACCATCCCAATTAAAAACAAAAAGAAAGAAAAAGTTGTTTCAGATTTGTTCCCCCATCTTCTTGCATAAGAAATCTTATACTAATATATTAAAGTATGGAGGGCCAGTCTTTGAGGGTTTAAGAGGCTAACCCATAAGGATACTGAACAGGTCTGTTGGTAGCGGGTACCGGCCTGTGGTATGACTAGTTAAACCCATCGGAGTACTGAACAGGCTTGCTGGCAGTGGGGCATTCTACCTAGCGAGGATGATAATATGAAAAAAATAAATACTAAATTTAAACTTGTCCTGATGTACGACATTACTTGTAGACAGAGCTGACATGGAGTATGTGTGGTTAAGCTAAGGTTAATGAATCTCATCAACTTTCCATTGGGAAATGACTCTAAGACTATCTTGAAACTCTCTTTCCTACCTCTTCTTATCTATATATAGGATCTCTTATCCTATAGGTGGGGCATCTTCTAACTATCTCGTCAGACCAAGCTGTGAAATTTTATCTTTACACTTGACATACTATAAATCTTCAACTATTTGGGGATACTGACTAGTTTCCTATACTTTTGATTGTGAGGTGTCACAATACTTAGGTGTGGGGGAGGGGTTCATGAGTTGACAAATGATCATTTCCTAGAGAAATAAGTCTTTGCAAGAATTTTTGTATTATTTCTATGATACAAGTTATTACATTGATAGTCATGTTATTTTTGAAATGCTTAAACTCATGTGTGTTATAAATTACTGAACACATACTTAACAGAACACTCTTTATCGATTTATCGTTCATTACAAGTTGCATGTTGTAGGTTTGAAAATACATTTTTATGCTTTCTATAACCTGTTCATTGTAGGTTCTCGACATTATATGTCATATGCAAGAAGATTAAATGAGCATGAAGCATTCTGCCCTTGCTCATTAACCACTATGGCTGTCAAAAACACTTTAAATTTGTAGGCTATCCATTATAAGAGGTGAAAATTCACTTAACATAGAAGTACCGGATGAAGTACCGTATGAGGTACCGGATGAGGTGTTGTATGAGATGTTGTTTGAAGTGTCGAATAAATGTCGTTTGAAGTGTCGAATAAAGTGCCATATACACCAGTAACTGTCCTAGATTCTAGGTAACCAGAACTCAATCATTCAATTGAATTGGTTTGCATTGATTAAAGATGCTTCATATGTTTATGATCAAATGTCCAAGTCAACAGACTTGGACATTGATATAACCACGCACTACTACATTGCCCCAAAGCTTGCCATCAAATTCGAATTTCCCACACATGGCAGCTTATGTGCACATGTGGGAAACGTACTCCACCATAAGAGCATCCAAAATCAGGTTGGTCACTCTATTATCTCATTTTCCCTTGCCAATTTCTCTCCTCTGTGTTAAGAAATCCCACCCAACCTCTGCCATTTCGTCCTTTGTTCTCAACGCATTCAGCCTGTGCTAAATCCATGCCATCTCTTGGCCTGTTCATGCCCTTGCTTGGTGAATTCTACCTCTGTCACAATGCCTAGGAGATACAAACCCTTTTCCTATGCAGACTTGTTTGCCATTCCCAAATTTTCACAGTGCAGGGAGGTGTTTTTGCGCGCAGGTTGGGGGCCATTTTTGTCTAACTTGCAGGACCACAATGAAAATCTATCCATGCAATTTGCAGTTGGTTTTGATGGTAAGACAACACATGTAGGGTCTCTCACCTTTAAAGTCACACAAGAATCCATTGTTGTTGCAACAAAGCTCCCAAGAATTGGATATAGATGGTTCAAAAACCACCAATTGTCGCGCTCAAGTTACATAAGGTTGTTTAAGCCCGATTTAGAGAGAATTTCAGGAGAAAAAGGGTATGCTAAGGAGTGGATAAAGGCATAATTGGTCAATCCCCTCATCGTCATCACAAGGTTAATTACATGTGAAGGTAGATACTCTACTTTCAAAGCTTGTCATTTTAGATTGATGGCTCATTTTTTGTTCAACAAACCCTTGAACTTCCCCTTCTATTTTCTCATAAGCTTGGAGAATATGTCCTCTCAAGTGAGAAAAAATGTGACTAATCCCCACAATAGTCTCTTCCACCATGGCTTGATCAAGCTCCTTGTTCTACCAGAGTTAGAGAAACAAGGACAAAATTGGGATGCCTTTATCTACCAATTTGCAAACCCTCACTTGACAGTTAAGACCAGAAAAAATCCACTTAGCCTAAAAACTATCTCTCCATCCAATCCTCGCTCTCCAAGAACTCCAAAATCCCTTGCACAAACCCTCTCTTTGCCAAAACAATACCAAAATCTTGTTGATATCCCTACTTCCTCATCGGGTAAAAAGACCAAGAGAAAAGACCAAAAGAAACCTATTGTTGACCCCCCAATGCCTTCACTCTCTCTTGATCCTACACCTAAAAATCTCCAAGAAGTAAGGCAGCAAGACTTTCCCATCATTCCTAGAAACAAGAGGGGAGCCAATCGATTTGGTAAAGGACCCTTTCGGAAGAGTACCCAGAACACAAGAATCAAACCTTATGCAAAACCTCCACCTGCTTCGGATCCGATCCAAGTATCCTCCAACCTTGAGAGCCCTCATAAGCAACTTAGGGAAGTCTATGTAGATGGATTAGAGCCACTAAGGAAAACAAAATCAGAACCTACCTCACCTTATTGATCTCTCATCACTCCTACTTCACCCATGCCCAATATAGATCCTAAAACTGATAGATTGTCCACATATCTCAAAGGATCTAAGCCTTCATAAGAGATCATTGATTCTGCCCCAACCATAGAGGAGCTACAAAAGGAAAACCATCAGCTTCTCCAATAGTTGGAGTAAAGGAAGACAATAGATAAACACCTTCATCATGACAATGTAGTCCTTCAAACAAAAGTTAACTCTCTTCAACGATTGGTCGATGAGATGACCAAATCTAACCACAGCCTCAGAGCACAACTAAAGCAACACAAAATGCACAAGGCTAAGCCTACATAGCAAGAAAGAGAAGCTTCCAAAGCTGATCCTCCTCAGCAAGACTAGTCACGAGGTGTAACTTCTTTTTGTTTACAGTGGGACGTAAAAAATCGTAAGTGTGGGGGTAATGTTGGGCCCAAGATATTATCATTTTCATCACGGTTATTATACACTTTTTCCATATGTATATATGTGTTTTTCATATTTTGAAGGATCTTTTTGAATGATTTCATGATAAAATGGTATGATCACCATAAGGTACGTGTAATTCATGTTTAATGATTAAATCAAGTATAATTCATCACATTTTATGACTTCTAAGAGCTAATTCACATTTTTCTAATATTACAGGGAAAAATGCACCATGTTTCCAGTTTCAACACATGATCCAACACTCGTTCCAGCACTCGTTCCGGCACTCGATCTGACACTCATTCCAGCACTCAGTATTGCACAAACATGCAAGGCAAGTTGGCGGTTATGGAATTAGCGGCCAGTGATGGACAAATCGGGCACATCGGTTTTATTCATGATTTCCCCCTCCAGCTACTAAGCTCCAAACAACTCAGTTTCATTTGTCCAAAGAAGGCAATTATTGGCTTGCTCTGTTTTATCTATTAGGGCATCATTTATTGTAATTTGTTGAATTTAGAAGTGGTTCAACCCTCCTGTGGCTGACCACTTGGGTTGTAAGCTTATAAATACTGATAGGATAGTCATAAGATTGTTAACCAAGTAGAAGAGCCATTAGATTAGAGACAAATTCATTTTTCTCTATTTTGGTATTTTACATTGCCAAAATTGTGCCAGAACTGTGTTTTCAAGTTTTCATGGTGAATTCGCCTTGCTAAGTTCGTGGTGTGCTTGTAGGAGGTAGCCACGACATGTTGGGGGGCCCACCAGCAGTCTAGTGATTGTTCTTATGTTATTTATGCATTTCTTAATTCAAATTTCTCTTTCTTATTTCCTGTATATGCATGTTTTTATTTAATTAATTAGTTTGTTGTAGCTTATTGTTTTACTTCTCTTTTGCAGGTTAGATGATGATATGTGTTAGTATGTGTTGATTTTATAGATTAAGAACAGGCTTGCAAGTCTATATACTAACCCAATGTGCAAAGTAGATGTTAAAGGATGCTTTCTTTTATAATTTTACAGTCAAGTTTAGAACAGATTTTTAATTAGAACAGAGCATAGTTTTAATTTGGGTTTTCTTTTGACAAGGATTGATGAATGGATAGATTTAATTCCATTTTTTAGTTACATCTTTCTTACTTCAGTTTTATATAGATTTCATTTAATTAGTTGTTGGTTAATATAGATTGTTAATTTACTTTTTAATATCAGTTTTTGAGTTTTAGTTTTAATTATTTCTTTATTGCAGTTTGAATGGTTAGAGTAGACATGGCATAGTTTTATTTTAGGCAATTTCTTTTCATATATTAAAATGCAATTAAATTTCTTATTTAAATAATGATGATCTCGTTATGTTGTTGATCGTTTATACATGAATATGCAAGGTATTTAACATTACTTTTATCATGGCTAAGTTTTCATTGGATTGTTTACTCCACACCTTTCATTTTTCCATTGAGATTAGTGTTGAGCTTATACCATTGGAATTGTCATTTGTTGTCAAGTGTCATCGAGATATCATCCGTCACCACTGAAGGCATTCACACAACCACCAACATTATATTTGAATTGTCATAAGTTAAAAGAATAGTTTTCTTGCTTTCATAGATATAGTTTCTTGCTTTCATAGCTTAGGAAATAGTCTTATTTGTTGTTGTAGGATAGATAGACTTTGTTTTGATAGATTAGATAGTAGTTTGCTCAAGAATTAGTTGTTAGTCTTTCTTTCTCTCAATAGACTAAATTTCATTTCATTGAGCATTTAAATTACCTTTCATGCAAGAGAAATAGTTTTGCATTAGGCATTTAGCCCACTTGCCTCTTAGGCTAGATAGTTGTTCAATAAGAAGGTTTTCTTGCAGTAGTTAGTTGCCTTTGCTTACTTGTCTTTTGCTTTCATAGGTTAGTTAGTTTCCTTTGCTTACTTGTCTTTTTCTTTAGTAGGTTAGTTAGGTGTCTTTGCTTACTTGTATATTTGCTTTAATAGGTTAGATAGGTGTTTTTGCTTACTTGCTTATTTATTTGATTTCATAGGGTAGTTGCTCATTGAATGTAGGTTGGCAAGTTAAAGAAGTTTTCTTTTGTCATTTTCTTATTATGCTTAGTAGTTTGATTTTCTTATTGTTAAACCATTTTGCTTTACAGAGAGTTTTCATTTTCTTTCTTAGGAACTATCCATCGACCATTGACCCAAAAGTACTTAGGTTACCTAGTTTCATTTTGCTTAGTAGGGTTTTCTCATTAGATAGTTTTTCTTGAGTAGATTAGCCTTAGATAGTTGCCTTCCTTAGTTAGACTATACTCCTACCAGCGTTCTACCTTTGGCATATATTTTTCTATAACTCTAAGTTTACTTACCCCGGGTTGACAATTTAATTAAGGGTTTTTAAGTGTCTTTTTAGTGCATATAGAACATCCATCAATTATTTACCTTTTAAAATCTCTTAAACCACTTTGACTACTTTGACCTTTTGGGGCTTCTCGATGACATATGAGGGTCCTCCAAATTCGTAAGGCCATAACTATCAAACCGTGAGGAGTTATGTGATGTTCCACATACCACCAGAAATGGAATGACATCTACTATCCATATAGAATAGTATTATCTAAAAATATATCAAAACTCATACCTTTATCCATCAAACAAACTTGGGTCCATTACCCAAACCTGGGTTCTCCAACTTCTCATGGCCATAACTCTCTAACTGTGAGGAGCTATGCGACGTTCCACATACCACCAAAAATGGCATGACAAGCACTATCCATCTAGGATAGGTTACTGAAAAAATCAATGACCTTCATCTCATTATTCCACAAATAAGCATGGGTTCTCTAACCATACTTCTACGATAACTTAATCCACAAAGCGTCTTCCCATGAGGGCTTTCACCATAAGGGGACCACTTTGGAGTTCATCCATTTGTACTTATTATCAACCATGACAAGACAATAATGATTCATATTTACATCAAACAAACTTGGGTACATTACCCAAACCTTTGTGCTACTAGAATTCACTACCGTACTTTCTCTAAGGGTTGACATCAATCACTAAGGGTTGACATCAATCTACAATATCACTCTCCAATAGTTGACATAAATGAAAACCAAAAATCCATACCAACTATCCATCAAACTAAGCCAATTGTTTGACACTATGTCCCCGAAGGTGGTCCCTGGTGGGAGTGGCATGTCTGGATCTCCTCTGAAGTCCATCCCTGCATAGGGATAGTCATCTAGGGCAATGACCTGTCGCTGCCACCAATAGAAGAAATCCTCGTTGTAGAGTTTAGCCACCCTACCTCCCCCCTGTCGTCTCATTACCTCAGTCCATCGTGCCATGGTTGGATCGCAAGGTCCTCTCAGAAGAATCTTAACTCTAGGTCCCAAACCTAGAACTCAATCGAAGAAGAAACTACATAAGATAGAGGAAAAACCAAAATTCCTCTTACTCTCTTGTTTTCACTCTGTCAACTGGCTCTTCATATTTTCCAGTAGTGAGGTACACTAGTCATATACTGTGGGTCTCAAGCATTGTACTACATAGAAAATGAGTGTCCTTTATGCCTGGTGCAATGAGGTCGAACCTGTGATCCTAGTCAACATGAGGACAACAATATTTAGGCTGAGATTGTTTATCGCTAGGATAGGGAGTTGACTCCCGACCTTTGGATTCCTGCTACAAAGTGGGCATCAATGTACTCTTCTATTTTCATTCCACTCCCTACTCCCCATGATTTGAGGTTTACAACCTCTCCCCGACATGATAATCCAGTCAAAAAGTAGATATCCTCTACTTCAATCCTCAATGGTTTCCCATCGAGGTTGAAGCTTTCACTCTCAGGGTCCCAGTAACCCACAAACATCTCAAGAAACCTCACATGGGCCCTCATCCATTTGAGTGCCCAAAATTTATATAAGCCACATCTCTTCAAGGCCATTTGGGCCCCTGGATCTCGGTCCACAACAACATCGACCTCCTCGTGCTCTCTTTCCCTCCATTCAAGAATCATCCTGCCAGAGGAAAGTCAAATTTTGAGTTAGAAACCATAGAAATCATTGAATGTGTGCTTGTACGCACGTTATTTCACTTATGGTCGCATATAGGGATGTGTATACATGCCCTGTGGTTTTCACAGATGCGTATAACCCATCGTATACATGACTCGATAAGAGATAGCACGCGTACACCGAATTTCACAATTTACGCCCTAAATTACTCAAAATTTGGAACCTAATTTAAAAATTTAATCCACTGGAAATGAAGAGGAAGGGAAGAAGAGTTACCTGGTCCAGACGGTTTCTGATTTCGTTTCTTGACACTCTCGTAATCACCAGTTGAATATCAGAGGTATTTTGGTCCAATTTTCACTATTTGGGTAAAAAATCAAAATGACATGTAGTAATTTTTTGTTTTTGTTAATATTTATAACAGTTTTTACCCACTTTCTATAGTTTTGAGTCATTTTTTTTCCTAATGGACTAATACGAAGGTGGATTGAATTGTTTTTTGTAGTTTTCACCAGGGCTTCTTGCGGATTTCAACGTTATGTTGGTTGTTCGTCACCATGGGCAGGTATCACTACCCAACATATAGGATAGGTATCCATTCCATCATGCATTTTCTCACTATCCTATAACTGTCACTTTTTATGCCTTAGGTACGAACCCATTTGTTGTGACACAGAACCTTCCATATACTATAAGTAGTGTCATTATCAAGTGGTAGAGACTTACTGAACATGGGTGCCCTAGTTAGATCCCCTGCTTCATTTGGTGCCCATGTAGAGTTTTGTCCATAGGAGCGGGAGTCTCTCATAGCTAGTACATGACTTTATGCTGAGCCTCATTCCTCACTCATAAACATGTTGCCTTATACCTCGAGGACTCCCAACCGAGTTTAATTTAAGCTCTTTTCCAACTCGTCTTCAAAAAGTGAAAAGATTGTCAAGTGAACTTGTCACTTTCACACTCGTAAATTGGATCTAAAAGGACGTCTATTTGGCACAAGTTTATCCTTTTTTCACACCAAGTAGACTAAATGACATAAAAAAGGACATTTTTTGGTGTTAAGTTGCGATTGCATCTCATGCCCTTGCTTGCAATATTGAGCCTATAGTCGGTTCTCTCTTTGCGTTATAAACTGTTTTCCTCAGCAGTTTTTTCATCCTCAACCAAGAAGAGCCTCATTAATATCCTTCGCAATTTGACACCCTATACCTAGGAGGGAACATTCCCTTGAGTGTCCATATCCTGCATGCATCTCCTTGCATTGAGCATAGGTATGTTCCACTGTTGGAACTAGTTTTGCTTACTTGTGACACTCATTTCCTCCTATGTATCATAGCATTCATTTGTCTATGAAAAAACAAAAAAAGATAGGTGGGAAGGGAGTATTATCTTATGTTGGCAGAAGTCATGTCACCTTTTAATAGAGAAAAAAGTTATTGAGTCCATTTATCATCATAATTTTGGGATTAGCATGGCCATAGGAAGTTGAGATCCTTAGAGAGTCTTCTCTACCGACTGGTTACTCTTCTAGTCCCTACAGAGAGTTTTATTGATGCCTCCTACATCTCATGGTTTCATCATTTGGTCTATGTTGTTGAAGTCCTCCATATGTCTCATGCTCGTGTTCAAAGGAAGTCTATCAACCTGTGTTGGCCACTTCTCATAACTCTTGATTTTTTATGTTGGCCATACAATCAGTTTGTCTCAGAATCACATGATATTGTATTCCTATCATGCACCTTGGTCCTAATTTCATCATTGGTAGGTAACCTTGAACTCAGCAGTCAACACTTCATCATTGATCGTTGACAGGGTGGTTTCTCTTGTGTTCGACGGCAAGACATATATTCACACATTGGAATTCGTGCAATATCTTGTATGCCATTAGCCTTATTGGTGGTTTCCTCTCCTTTGTCAGCATTTTTCATCATTGGTTGTTATTCAGAGGGTATTTTTCGTGTAGTGCTTGCACTTGGCACACAAGAAATATGCACATGGTCGTTGGTTCATGAACATGATCTTCGTTTGATTTCCACCAAATCATGAATCTCATGCTTTGTACCTCGTGTTGACTGATGAGAGATGCCTTAATTCTCTCCTTTCATCAGGTCTCTTTCCATTGACTTCAACCCATCTATTCTAGAAATGGGACCTAGAGTCTTATGAGTACCTTGAGGCTTACAGTCATTAGTGGCAGGCTCTCTCGCCATCAAAAATTGGGAATACATCAAGGTCTCATGATCGATGGATTTTTCAAGTGTTCGACACCGACTTCTTTATTCACACTTGTAAGAATGTACTTGGTGCCTTGATACCTACTTTCATTATCGATGGGTTGTGTCACGTTTGTTAATGGTATACCTCAATGACCGGTAATCAAACAATGTCTCATTGTGTTTGACCTCAACTCCTTTATTCACATGATGTAGACTTTCACCCTTGGCAGATTGTGTAGAAGACTTGAAGACACTAGTATGTGGTCGCATATTTCCTAAGTTGTTGCTTCTTTTCATTGGACCAGTACCTATTTGACTTCATTGATCATGGGAGATCAGACTATACTCCATTGTATACAGATATCTTCATATTGTTTTTGAGAGTGGTTCTATTGGGCCTTGTCCGTGACTATGATAGCCTTTGGCATGTAACCGCATTTGTATTTGCCTATTCATGACCACAGACACTTGTTTGGTATATTTTCACATGGATCTGCAAATATTTGAATTATTATTCCATGGGTGTATTTGTCATGTTTATTAATGGATTATGCTATTGAATGTGCTAACATCATTTATTATCACAATATGTTTGCTTTGCTTGGTTGTTGAGGACTAGTTGGAGGTATATTGCTTTGGTTCAAGTGTTCAATGGTGGAATTCATCGAATGTCTGGATGAGGTAGGCATTTTATCTTGTCTTGCTATCATATTTGTTTTCATAGCATACTTGAGAAGAGAGTTGATTTATGCAGTCATTTCTGTCCGTTGTGGTTTGCCCTAGCCATAGAGAGATTTTCCTCGTAATAGTCCCCATCCCATAACATGTTATTTGTAATATTCTCCTTCGTGGTTATGGGCTCCCACAAGATCATCAAATAAATCGACCCTCTTGGCCACTAGTGGATTTCCTGAGAATCACCACCTCACGACATGCAATCAATGCATTAGTCATAATATCAACATCTCAAAGAAAGAATCCACATGCTAACTATTTCCTATCATCATGAAAATGCAACATCATTGTAATCACCACATACTCTTGCATGTCATCATAAAACATCTTATCATAAAAGAATTAAATCCAATTACATCATGTCATCACATTAGGAGATACTATGATAAGAAATATAACCTCAACATATTTTTATCAAATATATAATATTTCTTCAATATAATAGATGGAAATACATGTTATCATAAAATCATCGCATAACATCATGAAAATGATAATCATCTCAACACATTTCACATTCAGGGTAAATAAATATCAAAAACATTTTTATCTTGATTCATCAACAAAATCAAAATTAATAACCTACATAAATGCATAGTGAATACTAGTTTTGATCTCAAAAGCATGAATTATAATCAAAACATCCATCTATCACATGGATCTACTGGTTTAATTTTATCATCCTAGTTGGATTACTAATACTATAAGTGTTATTTTCTCATCAAGATACCGATTTTTTTTTCAATAATAGTTTCCTCTTCTTTCAACAAGAAGGTTGAAAATTAGGGGATATGTATAATCATCCTATTAATATTGCAATACCCTGGTTTTGAGTCCCCATATTAATAATGTATTTTGTTCATTTGATGAAAGGATAGAGTGCCTGAACAATTAAAAGGGGCCAGAGTGCCTAGCAAATCTAATCCTATGAACATTCCAAATAATAAAATACATTGATAGCTACAAGACGGACAAGGACAAGAGTTATAGGGGGATATGATTCCATGAGAGAGGGGGATAAAGGAGCTAAGTCTTTTATTATATTTTATTTACCCATATTGGTTTTAATTGAGAAAATTGGTTACATGAGATTCTTGGGGAAAGGCCACGTGGTTCTTGATTTCCAAGAAAATCGATAAACCCATATTTGGGTTGTTTGGGGGTTCTTCTCCATTCACTCTTTCACTCTCTTTTTGGGTTCATTCATTCTTGTTCTTGGTTGGGACATGAAAATGATTTTCTGAGGAAAGAATCTGTTGTTTTGTTGATTGTATTAATTCTTGGAGCATTACAGCCATGAACTGGTTCTTGTATGTCTGAGATGCATTAGCATGTGCTAAAATTTGTTCACAACTATGAATATTGAGAGTCTCAGCATGGAGATTCTTGACCAAATGCATTGGATCCATGGAAAGAAGTGGACAGCATGAGGGACTATTGTTGGGTTCATTTTTTGACTTCTTTATTGCGATAATCAAATCCTTTTTGCATGCGATATTACATATGATATGATCTCATTTATCCATTTTAAAGGTATTATCAAGCTTTATACATCAATTTTCCATGGAATTGCATAAGGTATGTGTAATCACCATTTTGCAATGGTTTTATGATTAATTCATCTTCATTTTAATGGTTACACTAATCTAACGTTTATTGTTTCCTTGCAACGCAACAAAAATGTGATCTGGTCTTCCATACAGACCTTCATCCGGCATTGTTCCAGGCAGCGAACTTAGAGATTAATTTATGAGAAGAGGAAGTTGAATCATAAAAATCTGGCACATGGGTTTTGTGCCCAATTAGTTCCCTAGCAAGCCATTTCCTAAAATTGTAAACGGATTGAGAGCAGTTTGTGGTCCTCAATCCGACCCTCCAATACTCCAATACTCCATTCGGTATGCGATCCGGCACGCGATCCAACTCTTAGAGCGCAGAGGAGTTGGTGGTTGGTGCATTGGAGGCCTGTGATGGATGAATCGGCGACATGGGTTTTGTTCCCTCTTGTGGCCTCCAACTATAGAGCTCCTTACACCTTAGATTGGGTAGTTATGTTGATCGTTGAGTGGCTCATGAATATTCTAGAAGATAAATCTATTAGCATCTCATTTAATGAATTTGCAATTTTTAGAGGAGGTCGACCCTTCCAGTGGTCGACCTCTCAAGCTTTAATTATCTATAAATACTATTGCTTATGACATGAACAAAAAGAGGAGAATTTTGTTATCTGATACAAATATTATCACCAATTTTTATCGTACTATGGTTTTTAATTAATGACAATGTTGTGTTATCTTTTTTATTCTGATTTCCTGTTGAAAATAGCCACAACCTGTTGGGGGGGCACCAATGGTCTAGGTGATTGTTTCCATCAGTACATATTTACAGTTATCTAATTGCCTTACTTAGATTTTTAAATTGTCTCTTTACTGTATGAATTTCTCAATTGCAATTGCTTGTTGTGTGTATTTTTTAATTGCAAATTGCTTTTCTAATCCATTTTCCTGTATTGCAGATTGCTTTTTGAACTGTGTATATCATAAAAGGACTTCCATGGTTGTGTGTTAATAATTATATTTTGTTGCAGGTTGTAGGGATGTTTAATTACAATGTTGTGTCCTTTTCTTCCTAGCTATAGATTACTCTGCAGAGTACTAATTCAGATAGGTTTATTTAAAGTCTTGATAGATTAATTGCTTTAGTTTTGATAATTTTGACAGATTTATTTGTAGCTTTTCTCCAGTTTTGATAGTTTGACAGAGTACTAATTTAAATAGATTTACTTGTAGTTATGATAGATTAAATTGCTTTACTTTTAGTTTTGACAGAGTATTAATTTAGATAGGCTTACTTGCAATTGCAAATACTCTATGTAGGTCTGTTTCACTTGTCAATTTTGCTTCATCATGATAGGATAGAAATAGATTTGAGTTATGATTCTTAATAGCATTTTGGTTGATTTTGAGTATGATTCTTACTGATAGTTTAGTTCACTTAGGTTATGATTTTTAATGAAGTCTCAGTTATGAATTTGAGTTGTAATTTCTGATTAGCATTAATCAAGAATTGTAGGTTTGCACAGAGTGTTTTTATTGTCATCTTAAGTATGAATTTGAATTAGGATTTTTAATTAAGCGTTAAAATATAAATTATGAGTTTTTTAGTTTATGAATTTGAATATTGTCATAACATTCTTGCCTTTGGTTAAGTGGATTAATGTTTATTCTTTGCAAAATAGAAGTAGTTGTGAGTTATTTTTAAGAATAAAGTTCACTTGCGAAGATAGTTTTGATAGAGTAAATGCTTACTTGCTTAATTACTTGTTCACTCAAAGAGAGAGAGATTAAATAATTTAGAAATAGATCACTTGTATTTTCTTATTTAGAGATAGTTCATAGTCTTAGATTGTTTAAGGTTACTTAGGTCATATAGAGTTCATAATTCTAGAATTGTTTCAAGCTCTTCATTATTTGAGTTTATTGGCATTAGATTAGATTAGGCTAGGCTAGGATAGATTAGAGCTCTAGACCCGCACATACAGTGTTGGCACCTCGAAGCCTACAAGCCCCGGGTTGACAATTTAATATTGAAATAGATATCATATATTTTACTCAACATTTTTGGCATCGTTGTCTGGGATCGAACCTGGGTCACCCGCATGACAGGCAGGAATACTTACCATTTTTGGCGCTGTTTCCTGGGAGGTGCTAAAGGGATTAGAGAAAATGTAGGTAGGTTTCTTTTAATTACACAATAAGGGGGAGGAGAAAATTTAAGACAAGAGGTAAGAACCTTCGCATCCATTTTAATGGGTCACTCCAAAGCCTTGTTGTTCCTTTTTCGCAAGAGTGTTTACTTTTTCTGCAAGTTTGCTTACTTTTCTTAGTTTGTTTACTTCTCTCAGTTTGTTTAATTTCCACAATTTACTTTCTTGCAAGCGTGCTTTCTGTCCTACACAGTGAGTTTACTTTCCCACAATTTATTTTTCTTGCCAGTGTGTTTATTTTACTACAAGAGTTTTTTTTTTGGTTTGCGCAAATCTGCTTTAAATATGTCTTTCATATTTTAGGTAGTTGTGATTAAAAACTTAAAAAATCTATAATAATAAAAAACTTTTGGATGTTTTAAACCCTAAACATTAATCCATGTGTGAGGTAGGACCCATCAACTAACAAAATGGATTCAAATGTGACCATTAGTTTGGGAGAACTCTTCCAAATCCTAGCAGTAGTTGGGATCTCTTCTTTTCAGGAAGAACACATCTTGATAATAGTCAAGAACTTGTCTACCTCTCCAGAAATATTAGAATAATGAAGGTCCTATGAGCTACAAAATGATTTTCCTTGCTAACTGTGAAGGAAGATGAAAAATTATGGACTACATCCGGTGGAGAGAAATCACTAAGACCTGGGATTGAGGAGTTCTCAACATCCATCTCAGCAGATCCTTTATGTTCTTCAGAAATCAGTCATCCAGAAGAAGAGGATCTGCATAGCATGATGAAGGAGACCATAGAAATTATTGTTGATGAACATCAAGATTACATTGAAATTTGGTTTCAAGAGATCATTAGGACACTATACTATGCTCTTCTTCAACACCTTCTGATTTCAAAACAAGTAGGTTGGTTCATTCTTCATATCCAAGTAATCACTGTGGTAACTTTTTCATATGCAGATATGGATATATTTCTTATCTTGCTTCGCACATGGTTACATTGGAAAAATTATTACACTTGAATAACGATTTTTCTTTCCTTTTAGGTAGGGTAGGATAGTAAATAAAAACTGCATGTTGTTAGTTTAGCTTAAAGTCTAATGCAGCCTCATTTTACATTTTCTTTTTAATAAAATAACTATGGGATACATGTGCCTGTGACTTGATCTCATGGATCTCATCATTTTTTGATATTTTAGAGTGCGGTTCTTGACAAATAGTTGTAGAGATTTATACAGGTATTTATTTCACCACAAGTAGACAATTTCAAGAAGACAAAAAGGGAAGTATTTTCCTTCAAAAATATTTCTATATTTGAACCTTGTTGTTTTCCAAGCATCAATTGAATAATGACTTGTTGTAATTAGCCACATTTTTGCAAAGATTTCTATCTTTTTTTTCTCAAGGAATCTTTAATTGCAGTTGCTCTTAACCTCCACCACTAGAGGATATAACGAAGGGATACCTTGACTATCAAACTTAGAGGTTACTCGTACAATTTTCCCAAGAACCCTGAGTAAGTGAGTAAAGTATATTTATTAAAGAGTAACAAGGAGGTATGATTAGCGGTTAACCATGGAAACATCACAATAACTTAAAAAACAAGAAAGTGATTTGAGCCTAAAGATACATTTTTGTTCGCTCACAATGGTACCATCCACTACACACTAAAAATGATTGATTATACCATATATTTAGATAGGATACGTCCTCTTAAGTACCCCTTACATCAGGACAATATCTAAAGGAATACATAAAGGAGAGTCATCCTCTAACATAAATACCATCCCAATCTAAAAAAAGAAAGAGAAATTATTTTCAAAGTTGTCTCCCCATATTCTTTCATAAAGCAATCTTTATATTAAAATCTTAAAAGATGGTGGACCAGTCTTTGAGGGTGTAAGAGGCTAACCCGTCGGGATACTGAACAGGTCTGCTAGAAGCGGGTACCGGCCTGTGGTATGATTAGGTAAACTCATTGGAGTACTGAACAGGCTTGCTAGCAGCGGGGTATTCTACCTAGCGAGGATGATAATCTGAAAAAAATATATAATAAAATTCCTAAATCTTAAACTTGTCCTGATGTACAACATTACTTTCAAACAAAACTAACAAGAAGTATGCATGGTTAAGCTAAGGTCAATGAACTCCATAAATTTTCCATTGGGAACTAGCTTTAAGACTATCCTAAGACTCTCTCGCCTACCTCTTCTTAACTATATGTAGGATGTTTTGTCCTACAGGTGGGGCCATACTTTAACCATCTCGTCAGACTAATGTGTGAAACGTATCTCTACACTTAACAAGCTATAAATATTAGGCTATTGGGAGAATTGATCGGTTCCCTATATTTTTTATTGTGAGGTGTCACAATACTTAGGAGTGGGGGAGGGGTTTCATGAGCTGACAAATGATAAATATTGCCTATATATAATACATGAGAATAAGAAGTTGAATCTTTGTAAAAAATTTGTTTATTTCTTTCATGATGTGGGTTATTATATCAACAGTTATTTTTGTTGAAATGTTGAATTATATACCACTAGCAGGGATGATTTTAGGGGCTAAATTTCGCTTATGGGATAATTTTCCATGATTTTTCCAAAAATGAGATTTGCTATTTTAAAAATGATTTGCCCAGATTCTATAGGATAAAATTATTTTAACTTAAAAATCGCCAAAATTTTATAAAAACTATATAAAATCCTTAGAAATTTGAATATTTTTACAAAAATATCGCCAAACATTTATAGTTAGCATATGAAGGATTAGTAAGATTCGCCAAGGTTTCTACATTTTAAAATAAATTTCCATCCTTAAAATCATCCCTGACCACTGGCATCACTGTGTGTTATAAACCTGTTGTACATTTCTTCAAAAAACCTCTTAATTGGTTCTTTGTGTCAATTACAGATTGTTAAAATATTCACTACAGATTTGTGTTACACACCTACCGACAAAGGTAACCACAAACCAATATTTTGATCTGATAACTAGCCCTACCAAATCATAGAGGTCTCTCTCTATGATCACAGTCAATAAGGTGACTGGAGAAGGAAAAATATATTAGGCTAGGTATTTATATCAATGTGGTTTTGATTTTGAGTTTGTTGGATGAGAGTCTAGGTCTAGGGAGCTAGGCAAGGGTTTCCAAAAAATGAGTTGCAAAGAAAGAATGGGGCAAGGTAGGTATACTCAGTAGCATTTAGGATTTGTCATTGTGTATAGGGTAGATGAGGTGAGTTTAAAAATGGGAATGAGATCATGAATCCATTCATCAGAATAAGGTGTATCATAACATGACAGTTTCATCCAAAAATAAATTTGAATTATGCTTATAATCTTATGAAACAATCATAGGAAAGCATTGAAATGGCAGCAAATTGTAGCAGAAGAGCAACAACTTTGGAGGATTATTTGGAGGCCTTCCTCGATTAGTTATTTTTTTTAAAAGTTATGAATAGAAAGATGAATATGTTCTCTACACCCTGGAGTCACTAATCCAAGAAAAAAACTACATCTAACCCCTTCAAAATTGATTCGAATACAAATTGTCCAAAAGTGCAATGATTGTGACAGAAGTGTAGCAAAACAAGAGGGGTCAAAGATGGAGCGATAAATTTTTAAAAATAACACATTTTACAAAACGGGGAGAGGTTTTGGTATATAAGGTTATTTTGAAGACAAAAATCTATCAATTTTGTGAAATTCATTCCCATGTTCTTGGAATATGTTCCACAAAATAATGACTAAAACAGACAATTAAATTGGAGAATTTGATTTTCTGAAATATGCCTCCAAGAAAGTTGAATATCTCCCACTATATGATACCTGTGTAAAAAATGAAGGAGGTTATTATGATTTGGTATGCCCTTAGAAAAAAACCTCCTTTGGTTTTCCAAAATTCATCTTTATTTGGTCAAAAACCTCTTTTGAAAATAATGACCAAAAACAAAGTCAAAAGCGCAACGTGGTCTTGTAGAAAACTTTTGAGTGACTTTTCCAGGTCCATTTTCTGATGTAGTAGTGCCTGGCCATGTGTCTCTGAAGCTTGATGTCCTTGTTGGCCTTTTTCAGGAACATACACAGGTGTCCATTGACTCTTCCAAGACAATACTCTCTATCCTTTTCAAATTCTGTTACAATGGTGCATTTAATGTCTTGTTGACATAGTGGAGGAGATGGCTCAAGACTCACTTGACAATAGAAAGGCATGTCAAATTTTATTTGAAAATATAATCATTTGACCTAGGACCCCAACGATAACCTTGAAATATTACATTTGATCACTGGAGACCACTTGCTAAATTCAAACGCGTCAAGAAAACTCTTGATTCCCCTGCAGCCTCATCAGGTAAGAAAATCAAAAAGCCTTCTGATAATTCTCCATTTCCTTCAAAACATGTTGATCCTCAACCTAAGAAGATACAAGATTCATTTCAACAAGACTTTCCTTCAATCCCCACAACTAGAAGAGGAGACAATCGTTTCAAAGGGGAATCTTTTCGAAAAAGTACCTGAAGTACAAGTGGCAAACCCAATGTAAAACCTCCAAGCACTTCGGATCCTATCCAATTATCTTCTAATCATTAAAGCCCCCATAAAAGACTCAGATAAGTTTATGCAGAAGAGATTGAGCCTAATACAGAATCTTCTAAAGCCAATCCACCACCTCCTTCCTGAGTCTAGTTATGTTGGGTGATTCATTTTTGTTTGCAGTGGAACCTGCAAATCCTTAGGCATGGGGGTAATGTTGGGTTCATGTTTTGATGATTTTATTGCGATAATAAAATCCTTTTTGCATGCAATATTACATGTGCTATGATCTCATTTATCCATTTTAAAGGTATTATCAAGCTTTATATATCAATTTGCCATGGAATTGCACAAGGTATGTGTAATCATTGTTTTGCAATGGTTTTATGATTAATTCATCTTCAGTTGAATGGTTACACTGATCTAACATTTCTTGTTTGCTTGCAACAGGTCAAAAATGCACTGTTCTAGGCAACGAACTTAGAGCTTAATTTATGGGAAGAGGAAGTTGAATCATAAAAATCTGGCACATGGGTTTTGTGCCCAATTAGGTACCAAGCAAGCCATTTCCTAAAATTGTAAACAGATTGAGAGTAGTTCGTGGTCCTCGATCCAGCCCTCCAATACTCAAATAATCCATCCAGCACTCCATCCGGTACACGATCTGACACTCCATCTGACACGCGATCCAGCACTCGGAGCACATAGGAGCTGGCGGTTCGTGCATTGGCGGCCTGTGGTGGACGAATCGACGACCTGTGGTGGATGAATCAACAACCTGGGTTTTGTGCCCCCTCATGGCATCCAACTACAGAGCTCCTTACACCTCATATTGGGTAGTTATGTTGATCGTTGTGTGGATCATGAATTTTCTAGAAGCTAAAGTTGTTAGCAGCTCATTTAATGAATTTTCCATTTTTAGAGGAGGTCGACCCTTCCAATGGTCGACCTCTCAAGTTGTAATTATCTATAAATATTGTTTCTTGTGAAATGAACCAAAAGAGGAGAATTTTGTTATTTGATACAGACATTATCACCAATTTTTATCATACTCTGTTTTTTGATTAATGACAATGCTGCGTTAGCTTTCTGATTCTGATATCCTGTTGAATATACCCATGACCTACTCAGGGGCCCACCAGTAGTCTGGGTGATTTTTTCCATTAGTGCATATTTACAAATATCTAATTGCCTTACTTATATTTCAAAATTGTCTCTTTATTGTATGATATTCTCAATTGCAATTGCTTGTTGTGTGTATGTTTTAATTGCATATTGCTTTTCTAATCCATTTTCCTGTACATTGCAGATTGCTTTTTGAACTGTGTATATCATAGAAGGACTTCCATGGTTGTGTGTTAATAATTATATTTTGTTGCAGGTTATAGGGATGTTTAATTACAGTGATGTGTCTTTTTCTTCCTAGATATAGATTACTCTGCAGAGTACTAATTCAGATAGGTTTGTTTAAAGTCTTGATAGATTAATTGTTTTATTTTTTATAATTTTGACAGAGTTTATGTGTAGCTTTGCTTCAGTTTTGATAGTTTGACAGAGTACTAATTTAAATAGATTTACTTGTAGTTTTGATAGATTAAATTGCTTTAGTTTTAGTTTTGACAGAGTATTAATTTAGATAGCCTTACTTGTAATTGCAAATAATCTCTGTAGGTCTATTTCACTTGTCAATTTTTCTTCAGCATGATAGGATAGAAATATATTTTGAGTTATGATTCTTAACAGCATTTTGGTTGATTTTGAGTATGATTCTTAATGATAGTTTAGTTCACTTAGGTCATGATTTTTAATGAAGTCTCAGTTATGAATTTGAGTTGTAATTTCTAATTAGCATTAGTCAAGAATTGTAGGTTTGCACATAGTGTTTTTATTGTCATCTTAAGTATGAATTTGAATTAGGATTTTTAATTAAGCGTTAAATTATAAATTATGAGTTTTCGAGTTTATGAATTTGAATATTGTCATAACACTCTTTCCTTTGGTTAAGTAGATTAATGTTTATTCTTTTCAAAATAGAAGTAGTTGTGAGTTCTTTTTATGAATAAAGTTCACTTGCCAAGATAGTTTTGATAGAGTAAATGCTTACTTGCTTACTTAGTTGTTCACTCAGAGATAGAGAGATTAAATAATTTAGAAATACATCACTTGTATTTTCTTATTTAGAGATAGTTCATAGTCTTAGATTGTTTAACGTTACTTAGGTCATATAGAGTTCATAATTCTAGAATTGTTTAAAGCTCTTCATTATTTGAGTTTATTGGCATTAGATTAGATTAGGCTAGGCTAGGCTAGATTAGAGCTCTAGACCCCCACATACATTGCTGGCACCTCGAAGCCTACGATCCCGGGGTTGACAATTTAATGTTGAAATAGATAGCATATATTTTACTCAACAACTATGTGGTAGTGAAGGGCGTTCATTTTCTTTTTGTTGTGCAGGATGGAGAGAATAGAGTTAGTGTGCGTTGGATTGTTGTGTGTTGATAAACCTGTGAGAGCTTGAGTGATGACTAGTATAGGAAGTTGAGTGTCGCTCTGAAACCTGTCCTTGTGGATTCATAGCCCTGGCTTGGGGGTGACCTACTATTGAGACTTGGAACAACAACATCTAAGGTTGGGTGTAACATCCTTTCTATGCATCCAATTGGTGATTGGTTTTGTTTAAGATAAGTTCTCTCTATCATGGTTTCCTTTTCTTGTATATTTATTTACACTATTTATTGAATATTATCTTTGAGATATGTATCTTTAATGCGCCTACTCACTACTTATGGATGTGCATGGAATGATTAAGAAATATGTTTACTTCTGATGCAGGAGCATCTACGACGTCATCAAGCGAGCCAACGCGGAGGAAAGAGAAGAACAGCTGGACAGTACCAGCGCATACGTTTTTTAATCACGATGAAGATTGTTGTGCCGCCGTTTGAATGAATGCATTCATATGAAGCGCACTTGTAATGTAATGTAGATAAGAAGGCATTTAACAGTTTTAAATGCTGGTAGATAGGGTTAGCTGGAGATTAGACAGTTTCATTTCCAGGAGGGAAAACGAATATAGGCACCCTCCTTGTATTATTAGAGATGGATTATTCAGCATTAGCATTGAGAGAAAAAAAGAGCAAAAGGAGAACAACTCAGAGAACTGGTGGAAAATCCCCATGTACAGATATTGAATTAATAGTAAAGCTTTGATTCAATTTCATGGCTATGATTATTCTCTGTGTGTTGTTGATATTATGATGTTGCATGTTTGCTTCTTGTTTTTCCTATTGTCTATATGCTGCATGTGTGATTGCATGGCAGGTTCGAAATCTGAGGGAATAAGAGAATGAGTTTCAATTGTTTCTCGGTCTAAGCTAGGAGATTCCTGCATAGAGTGCAGTGGAGTACCTCCGCATAGAGTACGTAGAGGCGGCTGGACAGTTAAACCCTCGTTTTTGTTTACTCAGAAGTCATGCTGAGTTATTCGAACCGTGCAGGTGAAGTGCAGGACGATTTGAAGTCTCAGAGGCAAGCCTGGGAAGGGAAGGACAGGGGAGTCGTGGTTAAATCCCACGAACATGTTTATTTTCTGTGTGTTGTTGGCATTGTGCCTTTGCATATTTTCTTCCTGTTACTTACTTCTTTCATATGCTGCGTATGTGATTTTATGGAAGAATTGAATTCAGAGTAGTTCTGAGTGGAAAGTCGGCGAAAGCTCAGGGGGGAGAGTTCCTTACAAGTATTGTGGAACAGACTGAGGGGAAGCCCCGAACGGGAGAAGTTTCGGAGCGAAGAACTCTTCAAAAGGAAGAGAATCGAAGACTTGAACTTCTGGAGGAGTTTGAACCTTCAAGTGCAGGCAGAACTCATTTACCATCGCATATTGGCATCGCGGAGTTGGCGGTGCAGGAATTGCATGCACGCCGAAATTGCGAGTGGTGAGGCCCCAAGTTGATAGAAGTGTGGGTCATAGGCGGTTGACATAGCAAGCCATCTCGGGACATCGGGTCTTGGGAGTAGAAGGGTGGTGAGATTTGGTCTCGCGAGAGGCGAGGAAGCGAGAGGCGAGATAACGAGTTATCGGCACCCCGACATTTCGAATCTCAGGAGTTGGGACCCCGAAAGTATAGTGACATGAGTTGTGATAGCACGAGGTTCCGATATGGTGCAGGAAGGTCAACGTTGACCGGAGACATCGGGCCTCGGGGATCCGAGGTCTAATATTCAATTGTTGAACTCACGAAGTTGCGAGGGTTGATTTCCCCGATAATCAAAGAAGGGAGGTCGCGAGAAGTGTACTGTGGGTAAAGAACTCCCGAGGGAGTTGAAGAGCCATTGACTCTTCAGGCCTGTGAGAAAGAGAAGTTCCTGGAGGGACGACCGGCTGCTGCGAGAGCGGTCGACGTCAAGTGGTATCAGAGCGGGATTGAGTTCTCTTTGTTCAGGTAGTAGAGAGAAGAGAACACATAATGCCACCCAGAAGAGAGAGGCAATCACCTGATCGTGAAGACAGGGATGCCTGAAGAAGGGGTAGGCCAGCAAGAAATGCTGAAATAGAGCGAGAGATGAGAGATCTTCGAGCCAGACTTGAAGAGATGGAGACCACCCAGAGACGTGGTGTTGGTGCAGCAGAGTTCAGTGATCCCAAGATTGAGGAGGAAGTTGGACATGCTGAAGAAGAAGTCACGGCAGAAGATGCCTCGATAGAGAGGTTGATTAGAGCCATTTCAAGGATGAGCTCGAAGATGAAGATGGACATTCCCGTCTATGAGGGAATTCTAGATGCAGAGGAATTGTTGGATTGGATCCGAGCATTGGATACATACTTCGATTACAAAGATATCGAGGAGGACAAGAAGATAAGGCATGTTGTTACCAAGCTGAAGGGACATGCAGCCTTATGGTGGGATGAGCTGCAGGCAGACAGGCATTCCAAAGGCAAACAGAAAATCAGAAGCTGGGACAGGATGATCGCCAAGATGAAGGCGAAGTTCATCCCAAGAGATTACCAGATCACATTGTTCNCGAAGAGGACAAGAAGGTGAGGCATGCGGTCACAAAGCTGAAGGGACATGCAGCGTTATGGTGGGACGAGCTGCAGGCAGACAGACGTTTCAAAGGAAAACAGAAGATCAAGAGCTGGGATCGGATGATCGCCAAGATGAAGGCGAAGTTCATCTTGAGAGATTACCAGATCACTCTGTTCAGGCGCATGCAGAACCTAAGACAGAAGTTGATGACGGTGAAAGAGTACACTGAGGAGTTCTACAGACTCAACATCAGAGCTGGTCATCGGGAGAGTGATGACGAAAAGGTGGCGAGGTATCTGAATGGTCTCAGGTATGACATTCAGGATGAATTGAGCATGCTGACCATCCGAACAGTTGAGGATGCGTACCAGATGGCTCTAAAAGCCGAAGAGAAGCTGAGCCGCAAGCAAGGTCAACGAGGGCGAGGCAGAAGCCAGCCCAGAGGCAATACAGTTGCCCAAGAGAAAGCACAGAAGCCCAAGGAGGAGTGGAAGAAGCCTCAGAGTAGAGCTGAAAGAGGTGGAACCTCACAGCAGAGGCAGACACAAACAGAACCAAGGCAGCAATATGCTGAGCCGAGGAGGCAGCATACTGAGCAGGGTGGCGGATATGCTGACGCCAACGTAATTCCTCGTACCCGAGGTAGAGGAAGAGGTNTGAGAGAAAAAAAGAGCAGAAGGAGAACAACTCAGAGAACTGGTGGAAAATCCCCATGTACAAATATTGAATTAATAGTAAAGCTTTGATTCAATTTCATGGTTGTGATTATTCTCTGTGTGTTGTTGATATTATGTTGTTGCATGTTTGCTTCTTGTTTTGCCTATTGTCTATATGCTGCATATGTGATTGCATGGCAGGTTCGAAATCTGAGAGAATGAGAGAATGAGTTTCAATTGTTTCTCGGTCTAAGCCAAGAGATTCCTGCATAGAGTGCAGTGGAGTACCTCCGCATAGAGTGCGTAGAGGCGGCTGGACAGTTAAACCCTCGTTTTTGTTTGCTCAGAAGTCGTGCTGAGTTATTCGAACCGTGCAGGTGAAGTGCAGGACGAGTTGAAGTCTCAGAGGCAAGCCTGGGAAGGGAAGGACAGGAGAGTCGTGGTTAAATCCCACGAACATGTTTATTTTCTGTGTGTTGTTGGCATTGTGCCTTTGCATATTTGCTTCATGTTACTTACTTCTTTCATATGCTGCGTATGTGATTTTATGGAAGAATTGAATTCAGAGTAGTTCTGAGTGGAAAGTCGGCGAAAGCTCAGGGGGGTGAGTTCCTTACAAGTATTGTGGAAAAAACCCAGGGGAAGCCCCGAACGGGAGAAGTTTCAGAGCGAAGAACTCTTCAAAAGGAAGAGAATCGACGACTTGAACTTCTGGAGGAGTTTGAACCTTCAAGTGCAGGCAGAACTCATTTACCATCGCATATTGGCATCGCGGAGTTGGCGGTGCAGGAATTGCATGCACGCCAAAATCGCAAGTGGCGAGGCCCCGAGTTGATAGAAGCGTGGGTCATAGGCGGTTGACGTAGCAAGCCATCTCGGGACATCGGGTCTTGGGAGTAGAAGGGTGGTGAGATTTGGTCTCGCGAGAGGCGAGCAAGCGAGAGGCGAGATAACGAGTTATCGGCACCCCGGCATTTCGGATCTCGGGAGTTGGGACCCCAAAAGTATAGTGACACGAGTTGCGATAGCACGAGGTTTCAATACGGTGCAGGAAGGTCAACGTTGACCGGAGACATCGGGCCTCGGGGATCCGAGGTCTAATATTCAATTGTTGAACTCGCGAAGTTGCGAGGGCTGATTTCCCCGATAATCAAAGAAGGGAGGTCGCGAGAAGTGTACTGTGGGTAAAGAACTCCCGAGGGAGTTGAAGAGCCGTTGACTCTTCAGGCCTGTGAGAAAGAGAAGGTCCTGGAGGGACGACTGGCTACTACAAGAGCGGTCGACGTCAACTTCTAGCATGAATCTTGATTATTTAATGAGTGGTTATTTTGTTTCTTTCATGCTTATTTATTAATTAATGGTTATTAGAAATTTGAAATAAATTATTGAAGTGTGATTTGATGTAGTTTAGCCAACCTAGTGGTTGGGTAAGTTACACAGATGGTAGCAGGGAATTCTTGTAGAGAATTTGGGGTAGCGTGACCCAGCTTGGTTGTTGGGTATGTTACAGGGTGGAATCATAGCATTAGGTTACAACGTCAGGATTTAAAGGCCTACTATAGGATCGAGACTTTCTTTGGAACCTGATTACTTTGCTATGGGACAACAAAAACTATTTGCATGAAGATTTTGTTGGAAATAGTTTTGTGAATTGAACAAGAAAAAGGGAGTAGAGAATACTTGTGAATTATGGATTCTTTTAGTGAAAAGATGATTTTGCATTGTTGAATTTCTAAAAGATCTCTATGTGTTTACCCTGAATTAAGAATAAATATGTATGTGCATGAAACAAATTCAAGGTTTCACATGAATAAAGGGAGTTGAGCGACAGAAAGTTGGATGCATTCCACTACATATTTGAGAAGGGTCAAGCTTGAAAAGAAGGTCTCAGCTTCTTAGACCAATGTGAATGGCGACAGTCGATATACATATATATATTCCATATTCATAAAGGAAAAAAACTATGAATGGTTTATAAAGTAAAGTCGAAGTTACATAGTTTAAATGAGAATGAGAAAGTATTGAACCCCACACAAGGAATTAACTTGTATTATGAAGAAATATGGATCAAGAGACAGTTTAATCATAACAATTGTTCATTCAATATCGGCGACTAAAATCAAAGGATTAGGGCTTGATGTTCAGTGAGCCAGCTCAACAACATCAACATCATAATAGAAACCTCAACAGTGCCACATGTCCAGTCAAATGAGTGCCACATCAAAGGGAGTTCACCTCGAGACTATAACAAGCAGCTCTATAAATGCCATGTGTTGTTCCAAATGTCAGGACACGTATCAATTCCATGTAATATAGTTCATGAAGAATACTTCCATGCAAAATCCACCTCATCTACAATATAGACACAATAATATCTTGAAAATCATCTAAGTATCAAGACATCATGGAGATAGTGAAGTGGAGGAGAATCAGGAGTATGTGAAGAAATGAGCACGAACCCATAGACTTGCGGTGAGATCTTTAAAAAATACTAAGTACCAAGAATCGGTTGGATAGAGATGTTTCAAAAATTGACTAAGTAAGGAGAATCGTTCAGATGGACAAGAGAACAAGTGACTCGAGAAAATATTGTAGACCCATGAAGCGCAGTGATATCTCGAAAATTGACTAAGTATGGAGAATCGATCGGATAGACAAGAGAAAAAGAGACTCGGGAAAATTTTGTAGACCCGCAGAGTGCAGTTAGATATAAAAATCAACTAAGTGTGGAGAATTGGTCAAACGGAAGAGAGCACAGGTAAATCGAGCAATTGTTATAGACTCGCAGAGCATTGTGAGATCTCAGAAATATACTAAGTATGGAGAATCGGTTGAATGGATGAGAGCACAAGTGACTCGGGAAAATGTTGTAGACCCTTGGCCCTCGGTAAGAACTATGATAAATTGTCTAAGTATGAGGAATCGATCGAACCGCTCAGGAGGTCGCCACTTTTCGCAGATTGGACATCCCAGAGGGTGATTGAACAACCCAAGGGGTGAGAAATCCGATGGCTCATGATGGCTCATGACGGCTCATAGACCCATGTTGAAATACTTAGAAAAGTTTCTAAGTATGGGTGAAAAATAGGTACGGTGGAACATGAAGGTGTATCTTGGAGGCGATAGAAGGGTAAATATAAGTTCCTTAGACCCACAAAGAAAGGATTAAAAATATTATAAGTATAAGTGAAAAGTGAGTGTGGTAGAGCATGAAGTGTAGTTTAGAGGGTGTGGAAGTTGAAAGGAAGAAATGATATGTCTTAGATCCATAACAAAACCATCAAGCTAACAGATCGACAACTGAGGTTAATCATGGATCTGATCAAACGGTGGTTGTAAGTTGAAGACTCGGTGGTCCCTATATGCTAAATAATAATATATCAATGACTGAGATCTAATCAAAGGAAGATCGGACGACTATTGTACATTATGGTTGCATGGCATGTTCAGGTGGTTAGTGAACATATTGATGATCGTGATTTAATCCAAAAAAAAAATAGACTCACAGTCAAGATTAAATACAAAGGAATGATCAGATGATCGTTGAGTGTTGAAGTTATGTTGCATGTGCTAATGGATATCCCCTTGTTTATTTTCTCATCGATAACTTTCTCTTCAAGACTAAAAATTGAGCAAGAGATTAGTCATTGAAAAGAAGGTTCACAGAAGAATAACTTGAAATTATTAGAATTGGGAGAACTATGATATAATTCTTCATGAATTAAGAAGAAAAAAGGACATGTAGCATTAATTGACAAATTTCTATAATATGAAAAATTTTAATAAAAATGGTTGCTTTCACCTTTTGAAGAATTGAGGGATATTAACATATCAGTTCAAGATAAAAATGCATATTTGGGACATGGTGGAAGGAGAGGAAGATTCCAGTCATGAAAAAGAATCCAAAGGTCAAAATAGCAGTGTTGGTAATGCAGAGACAGAATAAAATGGGCACAAGAGAAAAGGGGAACAAGAAACATTAGTAGAGAATGTGAGAAGCTTGAGAATAGAAGTGTGGAGTTACAAACCAAAAAATGATAAGATGATGAGAGAATAAAATCAAATAAATGATCAATTGATGCAAATCCTAAATCAGTTGCATAGGCAGGAAAAGAATGGATCATACTCAAGACGGGAGGAAGAAGGCTTGCATCATGAAAGAAAAGGTAATTGTATAACAATTGGTCATTCAAGAAGTGCTAGCAAAATTCATAGACATCACTCACCTTCTTATTCAATAAGGAAATGTTATGCATCTAAATATTCCATAAGAATTCCAGAAGTGTCTCCTCTTAGGCACCAAAGAAGAAGGAATGAATTGGAGAGTTTGCAAGGAGAGATGAGGAAGATTAATCCACCATCCTTTGATGGTAAAAGAGAAAGGGAAGATGATGTTGAAGCATGGTTGTTGGGAATCAAGAAGTATTTTTTCATTTCACAACTACTCGTCTAACCTGGAAGCCAGAATTTCCACATACTATTTACATGGAAAAGGTGTTATGTGGTGGGATGAGTTGAACCAAGTTGAACACAATAATGAGAGCAGGATCACTTGGAAGAAGTTCAAGAGATATTTTCATAAGGAGTATCTTTCATATCACTTCTATGAAAATAAAATGCAAGAGTTATTTGAAATCTGATTGAGGAGCATGACCATGAGAGAATATGAAAATGCGTTCTTGGGATTGTTAAAGTATGTAGGGTTTATAAAGGATGAGAAGGTGAATATGCAGAGGTTCCTAAGTGTACTACCATCATTTTATAAAGAGAAGATTCAATATGATGAGATCAGAACTTTGAAAGAGACCATCAAGAAGATTAAATACCTATATGAACAAGGCAAGGGCAGAGGATATTTGCAAAATTCTTGGAGGGATAAGAAGAAAGAGAAATATGATAAGGAAAGGAAAGGATTCAAACCTCCTTTCAACATCACAACCCTAATAAAAATCAGCAAGATCAATCTGCTAAGAATGAATCCAATAAATAAGACTCCTTGGGGAAAAGGGGAAGACCACCAATCCAATGCTGGGGATGAAAACAAGATCACATGTATAAGGATTTCCCTCGTAGAGGAGATAAAATGAAGACTGTGGAAAAAATACAAGAATCCTCTATAGTATAAGACATGGGTAGGAGTACTCCCAGAATATATGCAGCCTTGGAAGATCAACAATCAAAATACCAATACAATATGATCGAAGTGGAAAGTAAGATAATTAATCAACTTCTTGTTGTTTTAACTGATTCGGGAGAAATACATTGTTACAATGATCCTAAAATAGTGGACATATTAAATTTGGAGACAAGTACCATTGAAAAATCAAGTTTGGTTCAGCTAGCCATTGGAACCAAAATTAGGATCATAATGGATGACCTCTTTGATCATGTGAGAGGGGAAAATATATTTTGAAAGATAGACTTGATATCAAGATATCATCAGGTAAAAATCAAGGAAGAAGACATTGGTAAGACAACCTTTAGAACCAAGTATGGACATTATGAATTTGTAGTGGTTCCATTTGGACTGACCAATGCACTAGTTGTCTTTATGTGCTTAATGGATGGCATATTAGAAATTATATGGATAATTTTTTCATTTTGTTCTTAGATGACATACTTATCTATAATAATTCATAGGGAGAGAATGAAAATCACTTGAGGTTGGTGTTGCAAGTATTAAGGGGACATCAACTATATGCCAAGTTAAGCAAGTGTTCTTTTTACCAAGAACAGATCCATTATTTGGGGCACAATATTTCAAAAGAAGGCATAGCAGTGGATCCAAACAAGATTGAAGCCATTAGAGGATGGCCAACACCCAGGAATGTTTCAAAAGTAAGTTCTTTTATGGTATTATCTGGATACTACAGGAGATTTATAGAAGGATTCTCTAAAATTGCTCATCCCATCACTTCTTTACAAAAGAAAGGAAGTAAGTTTGAATGGATAACAAAGTTGGAAGATAACTTTAATTTGTTAAAAAATTACTTACTAGTGCACCTATTTTAAAGATTGTTGAACCAAGTGAGAATTTTGTGGTATGTATAAATGCATGGAAAGAAGGACTTGGCGGATTCCTCACTCAAAATGGACATGTCATTAATTATTATTCTGGAAAGCTTAAAGAACATGAGAAGAATTTTTCCACACAAGATTTGGAACTTGTTTCCATAGTTCATGCATTGAGTATGTGGAGGAATTATCTCATAGGAAAGAAGTTTGGATTAAGGATAGACCACAGTGGTATGAAATATATTTTTGAACGGCCAACTTTGAATGCAAGGAAGGCAAGATGGTTGGATACAAGCATATGATTTTGGCATCAAGCATATCAAAGGAAAAGAAAAACATTTGTTGGTGCACTCAACAGAAGGATACATTTCATGTATGCTACAACCATTAGTATGCATCAACCATATTTCAAGAGTAGAATTTTAGATGTTGTGGTTATATACCAGCATTACTGTACATGTAAAAGAAAGTTTACAGCAGGAAAATGCACAGTTGAAAATTAAAGAGTATGAGATTAAAGAAGATGGAGTATTTATGCATCAGAATAGAACTTGTGTTCTTAATTCTAGGGAACTTAGGAATTTGGTATTAAAAGAAATGCATAATGTTCCATATGTTGGACATCCCAGTTACTAGAAAAAAATTGTAGTAGTAAGAATCCAATTCATTTGGCACAGGATGAAGAAGGATGTTGTTGATTACATTGTCATATGCAAGGAATTTGTTAGAGAGTGAAAGTTGAGCATAGACACCTAGAAGATTTTCTATATCCATTGCAGAGAAGAAATGGGAAGTGGTAGCCATTGATTTCACAACTAAGTTTCCTAGGACAACAAGGAAACACGATTCAATAATTGATCCGAAAATCGTCATATGTCAATTAGTTCTTAAGCAAGCACTAAACATCCGACCAGATTCGAGAAATGAAAATTGTTATGACTATTTACAAAATATCATGTGAAAACGCTTTTTATCCATAAACTTCATTAACTAATAATAACTTGCATAAATAATGAGTGCCAAAATAGAGAGAAATAAAGACAGCAAATAAAAAATCTCATTACACATTTTGATAACAGAATTCAACCATCTTGGGCTACATCTCTGGGTCTACTTCCAAACAGTGAGACCGCTCTATTAATTATGAATGGACTTATGAATATCGAGTTTGAAGACCCCCTTCAAGTATGCTGCTCAAAACCAAAAATAGAGGTTACCATTGAATTCCTCATGAAATTCTAAGAAAAATGAGTATAAACTTCATTATGTTCTAATCAGTTTCTTAAAGACCCCCTTTTGCATGCATAATGAGAATATGGGTCGTATATATGACAAAATGAACTAAGATCTCCATACACAACACTTTAGCACGGGACTAACATCACCATCATATTCCTCTCGAAATTTTGAGAAAAAATGATATAAACACTCTATACTTCTCTCAAAGAACTCTATAGCATGCAAAACAAGGAAAACCTAAAATAGGAACACCTCATGCACGCAAAACAAGGAAAATATGAACTTGTCATGAACTTTGATGCATATCCTCTACAAGTTATCACACATTTCTATCTCGTATGAAGGTCGAGCATTGGGTTTTTATAGGCCAAAAACCTGATCTAAATCCACTGGCATTGGTACAACCAAAATTAATTCCAAAACAAACCTATTTAAATATCATTAATTATCATGGCCAAAGTGGTTGGAATAATGGTTAAGGATTTTGGAATATAACCAGGGGGTTCTGGGTTCAATCCACCAAAATAGAATAATTTTAATATAATAATTATAACTATATAACCATGCCAACAAATATAACCAAACATTAAATTAATTTCATAGAGGTTGGTGCACCCTTTAATGCCACATGGTCTGGTCAGTGGTGCCACCCAATTGGTCCAAGTGGAAACCATTCATTGGCCATTGTCATGTCATCCGCATCACCTCATGCACCACTGTACTCGTGTATGCCATATCACCTATACACATGTCATATTTTGGAGTTGTCACGCCATTGTACGGCCTTACACGTGGCACCCTTTCAGTGATTCCACGTGGACCATATGGATACCACATCACTGCCAAATTTTTGTATGGATGCTGACGTGTCTATTCAATAGGATTCCATGTCATCCATACGAATGACATGTGGCAACATCCAACTCATCCAACTGGGTGCCAAATGTGCCAAATTTGGGTGATATGTGGCACTCTATCGTGTTGCCACGTCAAATTTCTGCTGCGAGGTTCCACCTGGTTTGAATTTTTCCTTGTTTTCACTGAAACTTTGAAAATCCATAACTTTCTCATACGATGTCCATTTGAGGTGATTCACATGTCATTAGAAATCTCTCTCCGAGCTCTACGAAATGAATTCATTTTATAAAGCATTTAAGGTAATAAATTTTTGAGAGTTCTAGATCCTTCTGGATCAATAATGGTAGTGGTTGATAAATTGTCAAAGGTTGCTCATTTTTTTCCTATGAAAATGACTCTTACAACAACTAATATTGTGGAAATTTACATGAGGGATATTTCTAAGTTGCATGGGATACATAAGGCAATTATCTTAGGTAGAGATACTAAGTTTACTTCAAATTTGTAGAGGGGATTATTTAAAGGATTTGGTACAAATATTAACTTTAGCACAACATGCCATCCACGGCCAGATGGGCAGACAGAGAGAGTTAACCAAGTAATTCAAGACATGTTAAGAATCTATGTTATGGATAAGCCATCCAAGTCGGAAGATTACTTTCATTTGGTTGAGTTTTCCTATCATAATGGGTATCACTCTTCATTGAATATGAGCACATTTGAATATTTGTATGGTAGAAAATGCAATACTCTAGTGAGTTGGGACAACCCAGCAGATAGAGTAGTTATTGGACTAAAATTTCTCAAGGATATGGAAGACCAAATGGTCAAAATTAAGCAGAATTTGAAGGCATCACAAGATAGACAGAAGAGTTATGCAGATAAGAACGGGATAGTTAGAGAATTTAAAGTGGGATAACATGTTCTTTTGAAAGTGAATCCTAAGAAGAGTGCATTGAAGATGGGAAGTTGTACAAATCTAGAAGCTAGATTCTATGGTCCATTTGAGATATTGAAAAAAATAGGGTCAGTTGCATATATGCTTTCATTGCATGCTTCCATGAATGTGCATAATTTATTTCATGTCTCTTTGCTAAAAAATGTATGTACATCATCCTAACCACGTTATTGATTAGAATTTGATTTGGGTGAAGCCATAAGCAGACTTTCAGTTCCAGTCAATGCGCATAGTGGACAGAAAAGTCAAAATGATCTGAAATCAAGTCATAGAACTAGTAAAAGTTTAGTGAACCTGCTACGGTCCTAAATATGCTACTTGGGAGAATGAAGATGCCATGCGAGTAGAGTGCCTGCGACTTTTTGAATAATTTTGGAATTTTGATTTATATTTTGTATATTCATTAAGGATAGTGTTAAAATAAGGGGGAGGGGAATGTAATACCCCAGTTTTGAGTCCCCATATTAGTAATGTATTTTTTTTATTTGATGAAAGGCCAAAGTTCCTGGAAAATTAAAAGGGGTCAGAGTGCCTAGGAAATGTAATACTCTGAACATTGTAAATAATAAAATACATCATTGGTTGCAAGACGGACAAGGATAAGAGTCATAGGAGACTATGATCCCATGAGAGAGGAGGATAAAGGGGATAAGTATTTTATTATATTTTATTTAACCATATTGGTTTTAATTGAGAAAAGTGGTTACATGAGATTCTTGGGGGAAGGCCATGTGGTTCTTGATTTCCATGTAAATATATAAACCCATCTTTGGATTGTTTGGGGTTCTTCTCCATTCACTCTTTCATTCTATATTTGCATTCATTCATTATTGTTCTTGGTTAGTATATGGGAATGATTTTATGAGGAAAGAAGCCATTGGTTTTTTGTCTATAGCAATTGTTGGTGCATTCCAACCATGAATTGGTGCATGTATTCCTGAGATGCATTGGCATGTGCCAAACTTTATTCACAACTGGGAATGTTGAGAATCCCAACATGGATATTCTTGAACAAATTTATTGGATCCATGGAAATAATTGGACATCCCAAGGGACTGCATTGCAGTGAACAAGGTTCATTTTCTTTGGGTTGTGCGGGCTGGAGAGAAGAGAGGTGGTGTGCTTTGGATTGTTGTGTGTTGCAAAACCTATGAGAGCTTGAGTGTTGACTATTTTTGGAAGCCGGGCGTCTCTCTTGAACCCGTCCGTATGGATTTATAGCCATGGCTAAGGGGTGACCTACTATTGAGACTTGGAACAAAAACATCTAAGGTTGGGTGGAACATCCTTGGTTTTTAGCCAGTTGGTAATTGGTTTTGTTTAAGATAAGTGCTCTCTGTCGTGGTTTCCTTTTCGTGTATATTTATTTTCACTGTGTATTGAATATTATCTCTGATATATGTATATTTAATGTGCTTTCTGGCCAGTTATGGTGGTGCATGGCATGACTAAGAAATATTTTAAGTCTAGCATGAATCTTGATTATTGCATGAACATTTATTGCATTTATTTCATGTTTCTTTATTAATTAATGCGTCTTTCATGCACAAGTGACTCGACAAAATGATGTAGACCCAAAGAGCATGGTGAGATCTCAAAAATCGACTAAGTATGGAGAATCGATCGGACAATTCAGAGCACAAGTAACTCAGGAAAATGTTGTAGACCCGCAGAGTGTGGTGATATCTTGAAAATCGACTAAGTATGGAGAATCAATTGGATGAACGAGAGCACAAGTGACTCGGGAAAATGTTGTATACCCGTGAAGCATGGTGAGATATTGAAAATAGACTAAGTATGGAGAATCAATCAGATGGACGAGACCCCAAGTGACTCGGGAAAATGCTATAGACTCATGGTCCGCGGTAGGAAATCGAAAATCGCCTAAGTGTCAAGAGATCGTGGAGTGCGGTGAACTATGAGAAATTGTCTAAGTATGAGGAATCGATCGGATGGCCCAGGAGGTGGCCACTTCTGATAGATAGGATGGCCCAGAGGGTGGGAGACACCTTGTCTCATGATGTCTCATAAACCTAGAGTGAAATAATTAGAAAAGTTTATAAGTATGGGTGAAAAATAGGTGCGACAGAATGTGAAGGTGTATTCTAGAAACCGCGGAAGGGTAAATTAAAGTGCCTCAGACCCATGGAGAAAGGATTTAAAAGATTCTAAGTATAAGTGAAAAGTGAGTGTGGCAGAGCATGAAGTGTAGTTTGGAGGCCACGGAAGTTAAAACTAAGAAATGATATGCCTTCGATCTATGGTGAAACCATCAAGTTAACATATCGATGACTAAGGTTAATCATAGATATGATTGGATGGTGGTTGTAAGTTGAAGACTCAATGATCTCTATATGCTAAAGAAGAATAGATTGACGAATGAGATCTAATCAAGGTAAGATTGGACAGTTTTGTGCATTATGGTTGCATGGCATGTTTATGTGACTAGTGAGTAGGTCGATGATTGTGATTTAATCCAAAGAGAACTAGACTCACAGTCAAAATTAAATATGAAGGAATGCTCAGATGGTTGTTGAGCATTGAAGTTATATTGCATGTGCTAATGGATATTCCTTCGTTTCCTTTGTCATCAATAACTTTATGTTCAAGACTTAGAATTGAGCAAGATATTAGTCGTTGAAAAACTGGATCAGAGAAGAATAACATGGAATTATTATAGTTGCGAGAACTATGATATAATTCTTCATGAATTAAGAAGAAAAAGGACATGTAGAATTAATTGAAAATTTTCTATAATATGCAAAATTCTAAAAAAAATGCTTTCTTGCACATTTTGCAAAATTAAGGGATATAAACATATCATATCAAGACAAGAATGCAGATTTGGGATGTTGGTCCTAAAGTTTGCACCTAACTGCTAAAGGGAAGAGCTAGGCCACCTCACGTTATGAATGGTTGGTTTTTTTATTTATGGGTCAGTTAGAGGGTTGGTTTACCAAGACATGAGCATGGTTTAGTTGGCCAAATGACATGGACCAAGGTCCTCCTTGGATGGTGGCATACTAAGGATAGACTAGTGAGACAGTAAAGGTAAGAAACAAAGGAAAACATCAGACCATTCAATGAACAATATGCTTCCATAATTTTAAGTCTTAAAATGTCATTTCAAGCATTAAACATGTACCAAAAACACAGTTATTCCCACAGGTTGCAACAAAAACAAATCTTCATCAAATCATAGTTGTTATCACATGTTGCATATTAATAAAGACAAGGCATATAGTAGCTGAAGGACAAGAAATGTACTTCGCACAAATCAAAATTGTATTCAAGATAAGAAACACATACGAATTTGGACACAAACACACTTTTATAAATAGTATCTTCACCAAGTAGAGAGCTTTAATCCATCATCAAAACAGGTCCAACCAGTTTTTTATTGATATTTTTCTCCCAAAAACCCCAACCCCTCTAACATACAAAGAATGCTTATTTATCACAAATGTGTAGTCCCTCGACCAGTGTGAAACTGAGGTTTTTCTCTACACATTAGTTGTAAAACAGCTTATTAACTTAACTAAAACACACTGCTGGAGTATGTTAATGAATACTATGAACTTCACTTAAAAAAAGGAGTGGTTCTTATCGCACAAAAAATACCACTTATTATGCTTGAAACTAAAAGAGTTTTTCTATTGAACAATTAAAAACTACTACTAGCACTGAAGCTCGACTGATGTGCATGCTGGAGTGAATCAATATTTAATAGTAAATGGCTAGGACTGACAAAACTAAGTTCTTCTATCGAGAATTGGCATGTATGCACACTTTTTTAGGCCACTGGAGATAACTGTATATGTTTCTAGTGTTTTTCCCCTACTTATCCCTTGGAGGAAAAAAGAAAGTCATATGGCATTTTCTAGAGTCTCTGATATTCATTCTGTGGTCTGGATGTGTAGTTTCCCCAATTCTGATTTAGTGCCCCTTTTTAAACATTTCAAAATGTGCAATAAATTTGGGTGAGCCACTTTGAAAATTTGACATTCGGGGGCTTCGGAGTACAGAGTATACATATCCTCTGGAGGACATAACTCTCAGAGTCATTATCCAACACTAATTACTTATTAACCCAAGATTACTTTGACATTCATCGTTTAAGGACTTTGGGACTCCAACCCTTTGAGGTTCAGGGTTCTTTTGAATTTTGTGCTTGGAAACCTCGTGTAGGATGATTCCCCAAATATGATGTGGCAGTCAGATGTTGTATTGCTGACGTGTCCGCATGAAGAGAGTGACACATGCCACCCAGAAATGAGTGGATGATGTAACCCAAATGGCCTGAAATGAGTGCCATGTGTTAGCGACCGATGGATGCCACATGTCATCAGGGATGAATTCTATGTGTCTCATTGATGGATTCCAAGTGTCTCAAGCATTTCAACTTTTGGGAGTTTTTGAGTTCTAAGTGTGGAGATCTCCCAGATGGTTTATCTTGCGAAGTGATGCGGCGATTCGACATTCGATAGATCTTAACAGAGGTGAGATTGAACGTTTTGACATTGAAGTCGCGAAGTGTATTATGTGTAACTCTATGATTAACCCTCACATGAGTTTTGGAACCTCGAATGTATGAGAGTCATTGTTCTGATCGGCTGTTAGATCTCCACCATTGAATATTTGACCTGTCTGTTTTGCTTAAAATCTAAGCCCGAAATGGGTTGTTTTGAATTGTTGTGTTTTGTTCACGGTCATTCCATGTGCATACAAAAAGGCTTGGTCGACCTATTGTGAGCTCAATCAATGGAAAGCACGATGACAAGTATTCTGAACCAAATCACGACATTTAATTATCCTTCAAGTAAACATGAACAATTTGTGCAAAGAATCAATCAAGAAAGATAATGAATAAAAACCAAGTCATTTAGAGAGGGAAATTGACTCAACCAACCAGAAGGAGAAATATTTTCAATAAGGTATAGGGAAAATGAGGCAGGAGGGGTAAGGGTGGAGAATTAAGTCTCAACATTGGCTCCAACTGGGGATAACACTTTCCTGTGAGGTGTTAAGAACAATAGACCAGTTCCTTGGAATTAAATAACTTGCTCCCACCTTCCTTCTCTTACCTTTGCTCTTGTCTACCAGCCATGTATACCTACTACTATCTCTCGGCCATGCATCTTATTGAACTTAAAACTACAACTACACCCCAGTGCCTTTGTTGGGCTATGGAGTCTTTATTCACACACAAATGAACTAAAAATGAAATGCTCTAATGACGAGCTTATTCAAATGAAAATTAAAAAGGAAAGAGGCTATGGTACAAGAGGGACCTTCCCTCAGTATTTCAAGAAAAATAGTGTTTCAGGAAGCACCCATTTACTGGGCCTCCGAAAATTTCAGTACCATCTAGATTGTGTAAGAAAACTGTGTTATTTTCTAGAACCTCAACCACCTTAAAAGGACCAAACCACAGGTTATCAAACTTATGATGATTGGACTTTTCTTCCCTTCTGGAATACCACCTCAGGACCAAGTCGCCTTCTTGAAAAATATCCTTCTTGGTTTTCTTGTCAAAAGATGACTTGATTTTTCTTTGGTATGCTTCAGTGATCTAACTCAATGCTTCCCTTTTCTGTTGAACCTATATAATCTGAAAGATTCTCCTCTAGATGTCATTTGGCTCCCCCATTTCTTCCTATAGGAATTTCAAAACTGGTATACCGAGCTGAGTGGGGAAGACAACATCTATCACATAGACTAGATAAAATGGTGAGGTTCCAAAGGATATCTTGGTTTTGATCCTATCATCCCACGAGGCATACTTAAGTTTAGAGTCCCAGGATTTCTTATTTTCATTTAACAATTTCTTGATGATCCTAATGAGAGACTTGTTTGATGACTCGGCCAACCCATTCCCCTAAGGATAATAGGGCGTGGAATGTGTCAAGGAAATGTTATGGCTGCCACGGAATTCAATCATGGCTTTGGACTTGAATTCTTGGGCATTGTCTTTTATAATCTTTCTATGGAAGCCAAACCTGGCAAAGATATTGATTTCCAAAATTTTCATAACTACCTTTTCAGTAACATTCCTAGTGGGCACAGCCTCGATCCATTTGGTAAAGTAGTCAATGGCAGAGAGGATGCACTTGTGTTGCCCACTAGAGGGTGGATTTATCTCACCTATGAAATCTAATCCCCATTGTTGAAAGGGGCCACTGGTAGGGATAGGTTTCAAGGGAAGTGAGAGTAACTTATTCTTTCCTACAAAATTTTGGCATTCATTGCATTCCCTTACTGTAGTGAATACATCAAAGAAAAGGGTGGGCCAGTAGTACCATGCCCTTAGGATATTGAGGGTTGTATATTTCCAATGTTGGTGTCCCCCACAAGCTCTCCTATGCATATATATTATGACTTTCTTAGCTTCATTTTCATCAAGACACTTTAATAGGATGCCAGCAAGATCCCTCCAATACAAGTTCTGATTTAAATGAAGAATTTTCTAGATTTTAATTTGAGAGATATGACCCTCATCTTCTTCAAATCCAGTGGACATTCTAGGTGCTACAGAAAGTAAATAACATCTATGTACCAAGGTGAATAATATTAATTTTCAAATACCTGCATGTTGTCTTGTCCAAACTATGTCATGGGTGCATCGGATTGGGTGAAGGTCTGATGCAATTCTAGCACCTTACAGTTTGATTATGATAATAACTTGGAAATTCCATGCCCCTTAATCAGCTTGTTGGGATTTATGTGTAGTTCATACTCCAATAGTTTGAAAATCCATTTCCCTCTCTTCCCTTCATTGTTTGGCTGGACCAGAATCTCTTTGACACTGCTGCTAGAAACATAGATTGTTATGCTAGACTGTAACACATACACCATGAAGGATTTCAATGCTTTGACCAATGCATAGTCCTTCTTTTCTAATATGTCATACTTCAGCTCAGCATCTCAGAGGTATTTTCTGAAAATGGCTATGGGTTGTTCATTCCTTTCTTCATTCTTTTGCAGTAACACAGCAACAATGGTTCCCTCGAAAGCAAAAGAAAAGATAAAGAATTATTTGGCATGGTTAGGGCTGACTAATACAGGGGCTTCAACCAAGGCTTGTTTGATCCTCTGGAATGATTATTTTTACTCCTGTGACCACTTGATAACATCATATTTCTTCATCATGTTGGCGATATGCCTTATGATTTTAGCAAAGTTTGGCACAAAGCACCTCAAAAAAAATGGTCTTCCTATAAAAAACTGAATAAACTTCTTGTTTCTAGGAATTTCAATTTTTTGAATGGCCTCCACTCTCTTAGGGTCTATTTTTATACCTCATGTTGAAATGATGTGGCCTTGGATTTTACCTTCTAGCATAGCAAAGTAGGACTTCATGGGGTTCACACAGGTCCCATACCTTCTGCATTTTCAGAAAATTTGTCCAAGGTGTTGTAAATGTTCTGCATCTGATTTGGAGAAAATGGTGATGTCATCCAAATATATAACCATACATTTTTCTTTTTCCCCCATGAAGACTATATCCATGACCCTCTGAAAGGTGGCCCCTGCATTCATCAATCTAAAGAGAATTTTTTCGTACATAAATGTCCCCCATGGGGTGGTAAATGTTGTTTTTTTTTGTCTTCTTCACTCACTGCAATCTGGTTATAACCAGAGGACCCATTCAGTAAGGAAATCATGTGAGCACCTACTACCCTTTGTAAAATATGGTCCATCTTAGGCAGGGGGTAGTTTTCTTTTAGGAAACACTTGTTGATATTTCGGAAATCCACACACAAGTGTATCCCCCAACTCTTTTTCCTCACAGGTACCAAGTTGGCCACCCAATCTGAGTACCTCAAGGGCACAATATTTCTGGCATCAAGCATTCTTTTCAACTCTTTTTCAATTATGGACATCAACATGGGATTAAATTTCCTAATCTTCTGTCTCAATGGATTAGAACCAACCTTCATAGGGATATTGTGTTGGATAATGTCAGTGTTAAATGTCTTCAAATCCTCATACGACCATGCAAAAATATCAGCAATTTTTTTCATGAGGCCAACATACCTGTCTTTTTGTTCTGTAGGTAGTGCCTTGGACAGTTTGACTATTTTGATATTTTCAGTAGTCCCAATGTTGCAGTCCATCACTTCCTCTTCTTGATTTTGATGACATCTTCTATGGAGACATCATGCATGCTAAATAACATTTCCAGTGGCACTATTCCCCTAGGGATGTGGTTCGTTTTAAGTTCCACAACGTTGTGTCCAACCACTTTGTTCATAAGATGATATGTTTTTTTATTTTTTAATTCATCATATTCACCCTCTTGATATATTGAGATGTTGGATAATTCTTCAATGATCTGTAGATATATTTGCAGCTCTAGGTCATCACTAAAGACTTGTCAGTGCTTGATGTTTTCTGGTATTCTTGTCTTCTGTCTGAATTCCACCTAATACTTGATATTCAGGCCAATGGGAGGTCTGAAGGTACTGGCAGCCAAGGCCAAAGAATTTTCCTTCATATTTTCCTCTCTAGGAATGAAGGAAATATTAAATGCCAGAAAGATGTTGTCAACCAGGTCCCACACCGCATTCACGTATTGTTTGAGCCTCTATTGTTTTTCTTGATAGATGTTCTTGAATTGATTGATGATCAACTTAGAATCACCAAAGACTACCAAACTGTCAATGGACATGTCTTTAGAATCCTTCAATCCAAGCACCAAAGCTTCATACTCAGCTATATTGTTAGTAGTCTCAAATTCCAGCTTATAAGAGAGAGTTATGACCTCCTGCGCAGGAGAAATGAGGACTATACCAGCCCCATAACCTTCTTTTGATGAAAATCCATAGAAAAACATCTTCCACACCTTTTTTTGTTGATTTTTCAAAGGTTGATATTTTCATTTGGTGACTGTAATTTATGGTTCATCACCATTTAGATAAAAAACAGATGAGCCAATCTCATCCTCAACAACATAAATTGGGTGATTGCTTGGATTCTAATGGTCACTGACAATATAGGTCAATCTAACCTCTCTGTATAGCCTCCTATGCTCTCCTTCGAAAATAGGGATGGTGGCATATGTGAGGTCCATTTGTAATGATCCCCCAACCTTCTTGGCCTATGTCCCAGACAAAAGAATACCAAACTTGGGGGGAATATCAGCCACAACGATGTCCATCACTACACTTTTCATGGGTAACTGTGCCAAAGAAACCACCAGATATTTTATTAATCCCAAACATTTGACTTTTTTGGAGTCAAAGGAGTAAAGGTCTTGATAGGGCTTGGTGATCTCTAGACCTAGTTCCTCCATAACAACTTTAGGCATGACATTGTGTGAAGAACCTAAGTTGAGACAGTTATGTAGGATATTTTCATGGACATTCAAATATATGTAAAAAGGTGGAGAAGCATCAGAGCCATCCTTAATGTGTGGACCCACAGTAATGGTTGGGTTCTCATCCTACAGACTAATTACATCAGAAGATAAAACAGAATTAGGTGGACGCAGAACCTTCATAGTGGATTGTTTGACAGGATCATTTTTCAACAATTTTGACAGAGGTACATGGATCTTGATCTTGCTCAACTCATGCTCTAGGCTAAAATATGCTTGTGGCCTATCAACTTCCTTTACTTCAGGGACAACTTGTTTAAATGGAGGAGGTTGGTGAGCATTATCCAATGCACCCTTTCTTGGATTTGTCTTGGGAGGAACATTTATTTTTATTTTCTGATCAGAGGTGGTGGATTTGGGAGCGTCTATTCTAGGCCTCAAGTCATATTTATTTTTGGGTTGGCCTTGAATAACCCCCTCTTCCCCTATCTCAACATCAAACTTATTTGACAGTAGTGCTACCTCATAATCTTGTTCCATTAAGTCGTTGGTGTAAAAATCTGTTTCAATTAAAAGTGTGGAAACATCATCCACAACATCACTATCTGCATCCATCTCCTCAATATGATTGTTTTGGAAAGGAGGTACTACTCTTTGGTCATCATCATTCCTCCTCTCTCTCTGCATTATATGAGGGGCATCATTCGGCCTTCTAAATTGGTAGGGATTTATGTTTCCAGCCCCTTGAAAAGCTATGTTTGGTTGTTTAGATTCCCATTTCAGCGTATCTATTTCAGATGTCAAATCCTTCAAATTTTTGGTCATTTCATAAAGTTTGGGATCATGTGTGGTTGGTTTAGAGGAGGCATGGGATTCCTCTCTCTGTTTCCTCTTGTCTTTTTCATATCTATTATTTAACCTATCTGATGTCAATATGTTGGATTCAACCTCAATGGTTGCTTCTTGCATGGACAACAAGGTGGTGGATCTTCTCTCCCTCAATAGAAGAGATAATTTTGCATCAAATGAATTAGAATAAGTGATCTTGGCAGAGGCTTCAATTGGTTTTATATCATCTGATATTCTACATACATCTTACTAAATCTCTTGGTGAAGTCTGAAATAGACTTACCATTCTTTCTCTTAAGGGCCCAAAACTCAGTTATGTAATACAGATAATCCCTTCTATATCCCCATTTATTTATGAAAGATTCATCTAAGACATCGATATCTATAATGGAGGCTGGAGGGAGGCCCCAAAACCATTTTATTACCTCCCTGTCAAGGCTTTGTAGAAACAACCTCATCTACACATCTGCATAGTCAATGTTAAAGTTGTTTGCAATGTTGTAGAAGGCTACTAGATGTTCCTCGGCTATGACATCCCCTTCCCCATTATATCTGAGAAAATATTTCATGTAATATGTGGCTGGGAGTGCATGTGAGCCTACACGCAGAAATAGGGGTGCATATCTAGCAACAATTATGGCATCCATCATGTTAATAGCCATTGTTTTGGCAATAGGAATATAAATATTGATTGGAGATACAGGGGTGGATGCTAGACTAGATGATAAAGTAGAGGCAGGAGTTGAATGTGTTTAAGGTTCCTTGGAATTGTGATTCTCAGGGCTAGCAAATTCAAGTTTCTTGTGATTATGAAGAACAATAGATTCTTGAGGTACAACTTTACCCTTGAGGGGTGAAGTATATCTCTGAGCTAAGGTGGATTTTCTTAGTTGTATTTTTGGCTCAGAGACTATTGTGTCCTTATCAAGGTTAGGTTGAGCCTTAGCAGCTCTGGTATGCTCAGATTTGGATTTCTTGAGTCCTTTTTTGGGAGCTAGTATTTATTTTTTGAAGTTTACTCAGTGGAGTCGCCAGGTGAAAGAAGGTAGACAGAATGTGTATGGTCTTTGTTCACCATGAAAGGTCATATATGATCATTTTCATTATCCCAAGGAAATATATCTCATTAATCCGTTCCCGGGCAATGGTGCCAGAAGATGTTGGTCCTAAATTCTGCACCTGACTACTAAATGGAAGAGCTAGTCTACCTCACGTTATGAATGGTTGGTTTTTATATTTATGGTTCATTTAGAGAGTTGGTTTACCAAGACGTGAGCATGGTTTGGTTGGCCAAATGACATGGACAAGGGTCCTCTTTAGTTGGTGGCATACTAAGGACAGACAAGTGAGACAGTAAAGGTAGGAAACAAAGGAAAACAACAGACCATTCAATGAACAATCCGCTTCCAGAAATTTAAGTCTTAAAATGTCACTTCAAGCATTAAACATGTACCAAAAGCACAGTTATTCCCACAAGTTGCAACAAAAAAAAATATTCATCAAAGAATAGTTGTTATCACAGGTTGCATATTAATAAAGACAATTCATACAGTAGTTGAAGGAAAATAAATGTACTTCACACAAATCAAAATTGTATTCAAGATAAGAAACACATACGAATTTGGACACAAACGCATTGTCATCAATAGTATCTTCACCAGATAGAGAGATTTAATCCATCCACAGAACATGTCCAACCAGTTGTCATATTGATATTTTTCTCCTAAAAACCCCAACCCCTTTAACATACAAAGAATGCCTATTTATCACAGATGTGGAGGCCCTCGACCAGTGTGAAAGTGAGGTTTCTCTCTACACATTGGTTGTAAAACAACTTATTAACTTAACTAAAACACACTATTGGAGTATGTTAATGAATACTCTGAACTTCACTTAACAAAAAGGAGTGGTTCTTATCACACAAAAAAAACACTTATTATGCATGAAACTAAAAGAGTTTTGCAATTGAACAATTAAAAACTCCTACTAGCACTGAAGCTAGATTGAAGTGCATGCTGGAGTGAACTGAGATTTTACAGTAGATGGCTAGGAGTGACAGAACTAAGTTCTTGTATCGAGCACTAGAATGCATGCATGTTGTTTGAGGCCACTGGAGATAACTTTATATGTTTCCATTTTTTTTTCCCTACTTATCCCCTAGAGGAAAGAAGCAAGTCATTTGGTGTTTTCTGGAGTCTCTAATATTCTTTCTGCATTCTGGATGTCTAGTTTCCCAAATTTTGGTTTTGCTCCCCTTTTTAAACATTTCAAAATGTGGAATAAATTTGGGTGAGCCACTTCAGAACTCTAGTGTTCAGGGGCTTCGGAGTACAGAGTATACATATCCTCCAAAAGAGAGAACTCACATAGTCATTATCCAGGACCAATTACTTATTAACATGATATTAATTTAACATTCATCGTTTAAGGACTTTGGGACTCCGACTCTTCGAGGATCGAGAGTCTTTTAAATGTTGTGCTTGGAAACCTCTTGGAGGATGATTCCATGAATCTGATGTGGCCTTTGATTGTTGTATTGTGGATGTGTTTGCATGAAGAGAGTGACACATGTCACCCAGAAATGAGCGGATGATGTAACCCAAATGGCCTAAAATGAGTTCCACGTGTCGGCGACTGATGGATTCCACGTGTCATCATGGATGGATGTTACGTGTCTCCACTGATGGATTCCACATGTATCCAGTGTTTCGACATTTAGGATTTTTCGAGTGCTAAGTGTGGAGATCTCCCAGATGGCTTATCTTGCGAAGTGATGCGACGGTTCAACATTCAAGAGTTTTTTACAAAAGTGAGCTCGAACATTTTAGCGTTGAAGTCATGGAGTGGCTTATGTATATCTCTGTGATTAAACCTCGCACAATCTCTAGAACCTTAAATGTACAAGATTCGTTGATCTTATTGGCTGTTAGATCTCCAACATTGAATATTTGACCTGTCTGCTTGGCTTAAAATCTAAGGCCGAAATGGACTGTTCTGAATTGATGCATTTTGTTCACGGGAATTACTTGTGCATACAAAAAGGCTTGGTTGACTTGTTGTGAGCTCAATCAATACCAAACATGATGACAAGTATTATGAACCAAATCACAACATGTAATTATCCTTCAAGAAAATAGAAACAATTTGCGTAAAGAATCAATCAAGAAAGATAATGAATAAAAACCAAGTCATTTAGAGAGGTAAATTGACTCAACCAACCAGAAGGGGAAATATTTTCAAGAAGGTATAGGGAAAATGAGGCAGGAGGGGCAGGGGTACAGACTTAAGTCTTAACATGGGACATGGAGGAAGGAGAAGGAGCTTTCAATCATGAAAAAGAATCCTAAGGTCAAAATATCAATGTTGGTAATATAAAGACAAAAACAAATGGGCACATAAGTAGAGGGGAACAAGAAACATTAATAGAGACCATGAAAAGATTTAGAATAGAGGTGCAGAGTTACAAAGAAGACAATGGGAAGATGATGAGAGTAAAAAATATTGTATCCAAGAAGAGGGATTTTTGTCTCTTCAAGCATTGTATAGACTCAAGAAATATTTCAAGAAAGTATACCATTTTAACTAAAATTGAGCCTTCCTTCGATTTTTCATGTACTATTACTGAAACTGTTAATGAGGAGAAGTTGGTTTGGGCAAGCTATTTTCTAAAGAGATTGCATTCTCATGTTGGACGTCTTGTGGACTATTCCTTTGTGTTTTTCTCAGCACTCGGGTTGTGTAAGGATGTATTTCATATTGTAGACTAATGTTATGTATGATGGATACATTATTATTTCTTTTCTTCAGGGAATGTTTGTCTAAATTTGTGGGCATGGAACTATAGATGATTGTTTAAATGTTAGACTATTATGCATTTGCAGTTATTTATTCATATTCTTTTATTTTCTATGTGTGAACTATTTCCTGAGCCATTGGAAGGAGCATGGTTGGTTCTATGTTTACTTTCTGGTTAATTTACTCTCATCCGGACATACGCATCTTATATTAGATTCCTTCCATTCTTTATCTTAGGAAACATTCATTGGTGGACTGAGATGCAACCGGTAAAACCAAAACTAGAAATGGATGTCGGGCCATAATCCGGATGGGTTCCCTATTCCAAATGGTGAGAGGTTTGATTGAGACTTCTTATCAGGGGTAACCCCTGCTATTGACAAAAGGTTGTTTTTCTCGCTTCAACAGAGTCAAAACCGAGGGCCAACTGAGGTATTTTGAAACATAGTTTGTGATGTCATTCTTGTACTTAATATTCAAGTGGAATTGTTGCAAGTACATGGACCAATTATGATTGTAGTGATTATGTAACTTTCCTTGTGTCTGCATGAATTTGATAAGATTTTGATCAGTGTGGATGATTGTTTCTTTCCCAAGAATATAATGTTTACACCATCGACGTGCCTACATAATGGAGTATACCTCGTCATAGGTGGGATACCTGCAAATAGTATTAGAGAGTGTCTTATTGTGATAAGCCATCAGATGTCCATGCTTAGTGAGGATAGTTGGTTATGTGTTATATTTTTTACAAAATTATCCCCACACATTGTACATTTTTCCAAGTGCAGTGGGGTAGTCATAGGGGGGTGGCCCCCAAAAAAAAAAATTGGGTAGTTTTTGTGTACGCTTTGGGATGTTTTGTCACATGGTTTGCTAGCCCATGGTTTTCAAATTTGTGATATCCTTCTTTTCCTGGACCTTGGATTGGTTTTTTTAAGTTTGGATATCCTTTCTCTATCCTTTTTTCTGTGAGTTTGTGCCACCTTTACCATGCTTCTGTTGTGGTGGATTTGCAAACTAAAATACTGGTTATTTCTACTCAATTTTGACAACATATCGATAAGCAACTTCTAGTGAGGAGATGTCCAAGAAATACATATCCATTTGGATGTACCTATGCATTCCATTGTGTTACTTCAAAACCAAGTGCCACTCATATTCTTTCATACCCATATTTGAGTGCAAGGTATGGAAAATATTGGTGTAATTTGGCACCATCTAGTCTCTCACCTAATGCAAAATTGTCCAACTCATGTACCGATCTTCATGGTTTCCAACAAGATATAGTTCCTTCTTGAGGGAATCAACAAAATCCACACAAGTAGACTATATGCATTTTGTAGACTCGCCTCTAGCATGGCTCTCCTAATAACTTTCCCACCAATATTTGACATGGGGAAGGGACTTAAGGAGTGAAAAAATGATCTTTTCGATGTTGAAAAAAATTGAACTAAGTAATAACCCTCTAACAAATTTAACCATTTATCCAAATCATATGCATCTATATTTCCTTCAAATAAAGGAATGTTAAAGTTATCTTGTACCTTGAAGGGTGTCATACCTTCGAAATGGTTTCTTGTTGAAGGTGTCTCAGTTTCCATTGGTAGTCATCGAAGGATCTTGGTGAAATTTTATGTCATCTCGTTCCTCTGTTGCACAAGGGCTTCCTTAAGAAAATACTTGATAGTATATCTTGTTCCATCATATTTTTTTGCATTCACCATGAGGGTCCTCCTAGGCCAGTGAAATTGGTCTTCTCCAAAAAAAAATAGTTCAAGACCCAACTTTCTATACCATGACCTTGTCAGGGACATCCATTGAGAACCAACAAAGAGAATATTTCTTTGATACCATTGATTTGGATTGTATAAAGAATGAAATGAAAGGTAGGAATATGAATGGAAACATATACACATAAATATTGCAAGGACGATACTAATACAATGACAACAAAATTCTATTAATAAATGAAATAGAAAAATAATATGAAATGCAAAGCAATACAAACTAGCTAGTATGGTGATAGCTTATCTTTGAAGAGAAAGGTATCGACTATGCTCATTACCAAGCATCCATTACAATATTTCAAAATGGAATTTTAACATAAAGTAATAAACCCTAAGAGGAAAAAATACTAAATATCCAAAACCCTAACTCTAGGAGATGAAGAACCAAAAGGAGTACGGGCCCCAAGGTGGCTAATTTATACTTCAACTTCTCAAGGGAACAACTTTTGTCTAAAATATCCATTTGGTGTGCATAGTATCGCGTTGGGAATATCTAACTAAGATTTAATATTATTGGAAATCCTAGGCATGCCATGGAAATTATAGGCCCCCAAATGGCCAAAGACATTTTTTAATTCCTTAAAACAACCCTAGAAATGTAGGACCTGAAAACCTGTAGATAAAAACAAAAACTGCCAAGATGGAGATTCATATTGAGTCAGTGGAAAATGTGGGTGGCTACCGATGTTCACCTATATCATTCCTTTCCCTAGGAAGTAATGGTCCCCATTGCATCAATTTCCCTCATTAGATGGGAAGCGTTTTTTGAATTTGACTCTTGGTGAGCCACTTGCCTTGGTGAAGAAGTTGTCCTACTTTGACAAATTGATAGAGTTGTATGTTTTATTGGTGGTTTCCCTTCATCTTGGTGTCCATGATCTAATCCACTATATCCTACTCAATGCAATAAGGATTTATTTCTATAGGGGGGGGATTCTCGACCACCACCTCCAAGGTGTCCAATAAGGGTGGAAAACGTGACCAAAGAAACTACAAATTAAATAGTGGGTGCAATCCAAGGAAAGGGGGTATACTTGATTCAAAATAATTCTCTCTGAAGACTTTTTTGATGTTGTAAGGTGTATATTAGAGTGGTATATGCTACCTGCAAGGGCCTATGAGGTGATTTTTCTAAATATTCAACCACACTTTATCACCAACCTAAAATTTTTGTGGAACCTAATGTTGGTTAGTTTGTTGCTTCTACTTGGAATTAGATTTCTATAGGATGAACTTGTTGTTGGATGCGTTGGATCCTTTCATAAAATTTGGATACTATATCTCCCTTGGTTGAAGCGTGGGGGGAATCTTCCGATGAAAATGCAATGGGAAGAGCTACACCAATGGGGAGGGATATTTTGTAGCTATTTTGGACATATGGGAGGCTCTCATACCATGTAGATGAATGCTTGGATTTGTAGGTTTGTGGGATATGAAAAATCATCATGTTGACGACATATGTTTTTCCATCTATTTTGGGGTGGAAGGAAATCGATTTTGTCAACTTGGTGTCCATCAGAGACCATAGGCTCAAATAGAAGGTGTTGAGGAACCTATTGTCCCTATCTAAAATAATGGTTCATGGTAGCCCAAAATGAACCCAAACATGCTCAAATAAAATGTTATCAGTGGATTTCGTTGTGGTACTCTTCTTAGACAGTGCCAAAATTTCCATCTTAGAGAATTCATCGACAACCAAAAAGATACAATTGATACCATAATTGGTGCAGGGGAAACCTGATATGCAATGCATGGAGACTAACCCTAGGGCTTGTCTAGAGAATGCAAGGAGTGTACATCCCATGCTTCTTAAAGGAAGGATAAGCAATGACATAGGAAATGCACGATATGGTATATTGATTTATGTTCTTTCAAATTTTTGGCCAATAGAAATAATTTTGAAGTAATTATATTGTCCTCTCCACATGAAGTGCCCTGCCACCTGACTATATTGCACCTCCAAAATTGTATTTTCACACCGACTTGAATGATCATAAAGATGGCCCATATGACACAAAAGGGCATCTTGGAGGTGAAAGTATGGAACCTGATTATATATACCCATTGTTTGATAGGTAGCAAAAAAGTAGGGTTGTTTTCATACAATTGGGGCCACCTTGAGGTATCATTTCCATGGGAGTTAAGAATTGTGGTTAGCGCTACAACCGGGAGCCACCTAAGGCAGTATACAACATGATTTGTGCTTCCATTATTGTACTTAATGTTCAAGTGGAATCATTTCAAGTACATGGACTTTTTCTAATGGAGGTCATTCTATAAATTTCCTTGTCTCTACATGAATTACAAATACTTGTGATCAGTCTAGATCATCATTTCCTTTCTGAAAATATGATGTTTCCACTATCGACATGGCTTCACAATGGAGTACATATTCTTATCATATGTGGGATACCTACAAAGAATGTCAAAGAGTGTCTCACTATGATAGCCCACTAAAAACTATATGTCCATTCCAAGTGAGGACTACACTGATAACATAGTTGGAGGCATATATCTCAATCTTGAATGGTTGTTGAAGGTCTGGAAGACTGAGGAGTGGTGTTGAAGCATTTTAGATCCTCGAGTTCTTTTTTTGTGAATCAAACCAAGAAAATTTGTCGTTATCACCACCCTCAGTTAATTGGCTTAAGGGACAAGCAATGCGAGAGAACCCCAACATGAACCTATAGTAGAAGTTGGCAAGGACCAAGAAGCTATGAAGGTTTGTTAGAGTCATTGATGCTATCCAATTTTTGAATGACTTGGATCTTGGTTGGGTCCACATGCACCCCATGTTCATCCACCATGTATCATAGATACTAAATTCTCAACATGACAAATGATCATTTCTCCAAATTGACATATAACTTGTGTTGTCACAGAGTACTCAGGATCTGTTGAATGTGTTGTGTAATACCCCTAGGTTGAACCCCAATTGAAATGTAATTGTAGATATGTACATGGGTTAGTGAGCCAGGAACTTCTTTTGGCCAGTAGGCCTACTTTGTATTATGTATTTTCACTGTGAATTTAATAGAAAAACACAATTTCATGCAAACCATCCTGACAAGAAGAGTTTCAGGGGACAAACTCCATTAAATGGGAAAGAGGGCTAAGCCATGGGGCTTAAAACAAGGAAATACTAATAAAATATTTGCATCAAAGGCAAAAGGTAAGGACATGATTTTTTCTTAAGTCTTTGGAAAGGGGAAACGAATCACCAAGTGGTTGAAAAGAAACTTGAGGAAGTGACAAGTGGCACTTCAAGAGAATCCAAACAAAATATCAAACCTTAGTGCATTTTTCTCATTCCATCTATCCATTCAAGGGGATGGTTATGTTCTCCATGATTTATACCATATCCCTGTTGTTGTAAGTGTTGCTACTAGATTTCCATTTTGGTTGAAGAATGCTTAAGGAGGATTGTTGGGAGTTAAGTTGAAGAGGCGAGTTGTCAGGCACGTGTTCATTCTCTCCAGGTGAGAGAATTGCAGGGAATTTTATTGCCAGAGGTGCCAAGTTGTTGTTACAGAAATATGAATCTTCTTGTCTGGCTTCTTGTTGAAGCCTGGAAGGGATGATCAGGGGAACAAATTTTTCTCCAAAATTCAAAGTACTCGGAATTGCTTCAAATCAAACGAGAGCGTAGGCCTCGTCGTTGCAAACCCAACGCAACTCGTTTGGGTTCAAATGGACATCGAGAGCGAGATATATCACGTTCTGTTCAAAATGGCAAACAGGCAAAAAACAGGGATGTTGACTGTACAGTCCGTACAGACGATGACATGGTAGACCGTACGGATGATGTGGCAGAACGTACGTTGATATGGCAGACCGTACGTTGATGTGGCAGATAGTTATTGGGCAGTTAGAATATGGCGTGATTTGTTGGCAGCGAATGGGAATGCGACACGTGGCCCAATCAAAGGTCGCCACGTGTCACTTGCTTGTTGGTTAAAACCTTTTCACTCAGTAGGAGTCGACCCAGTGACCTCTGGGGGCAAGGTAAATCTTTGGGAAAGGCCACCCAACCGGCGCACCCACGCATGTTCCTTGTTATGTATATGCGAATCAATATATTTAACATTGTTGTAATGTATGTTTGGGCGTGGACCGAGCTGGGGCTAAGCCCCGGCCCGTGGTCATGTGTTATATTGTATGCGACCAGTGCTATGGTGCTTACCACCGTAACCATATTATAACCGTTTGTTATATGTTGTGGTTTGGCATACCATGTGACCACTATACATGTGTGCGGGTTTGACATACGGTTCCAACGGTTGTTTAAACATTAAGCCCTGTTGTGTTGGCGCGTGGTCATATGACTGCCATGTGCCCACAGGCCTTGGTGGTTAGGGCCAGCGCGTAACAGATCGATAGTTTGGACCGGTTGTGCGGTGGCACCTGGTGCCAAGTTTTTATGCTTTAAATTGCATGTGGGCTAGGTTGAGCCAGAGGAGGTGTGTTTTGTAGATGCAGAGACAGCAAGCTTGAAGGGGAGACTTCAAGGAAGCCTATCTTCTTCATTTTTTGGCCAAACGAGGTGCCAAAAATGCCCAGCTAGGGGTTTTTGGACGTTCTAAAGCCATTGGAGCAGTCTATTGGTCATTTTGAGCATTGTAAAACACATTTTTGAGCACTTTGAGAAAATAATACAAATGATCCATTGGAAGCTGGACCAAGAGATGTAGCCCAAGAGAGGGGTGAACTCCTTTATCATTTGTTGTGTTATGTGTTTTCTGTTCATTGATTATGCTACTGTTTATATGAATCTTGAATGAGTAAATCCTATTAAAGATGTGATTGCAAAGTTGATCCATTTGCTTTTAACACATAAAATTTAACTTGCAAATATTTTCAAGAATAAAAGTCTTCTTCATTTTTAGATCAAGGGAAGTAGGGTAGCCATGGCGGCACACTTCCTGGGTGGGACAAGCATGTGGGGAAACTAGAGACTGTAGACTGGTTGTTAAAATTGCACCTGAATTGGAAACATTGTTGTTGCCGAGAGACCTTACTTGGATAGGATTTCCTTTTCCAAGTGGAGTTTAAGCCCTAGCTTAGGGGTGACCTATTGTTAGTTTGAGGGAAGCAGATTCTAAGGTTGGGAGGAAAGTTAGAGGTATGGATGAAATTAGTAGTTCATTGGTATCAAATAAGTGTCCACTGTGTGCTTGTTTAGTTCACTATTGAATGAGAATGTATGAAATCATGTGTTGGGTATTATTGTGCAATTATTATGAATTATTGTCATGAATAGTTGTTACTTTTAAATTTGTCCAATAAACTCTCTATCAGAATCATTCATGAGATGTAATCAAGTAATTCTTCCATGGGTTTATTTACAATTGTATTTATCCTGGTCATTTTGGCAATTAAACTTGTCTAGCATTGTAGTGTTGTAGATGCAATACCTAGAAACTGTAAATTACATGTTATGTATACATTCCAATTGTTATATATATATATATATATATATATATATATATAAAGTGGGGTAATTACCCATCTCTGTTCAGAAGAAGAGTTATCTATTGGAAAATAGAAATTGAGTGGAATTCGATAGTTGGGCTGGAATTGCCCTTATCCAAGCTTGGATAGTGCATTGGACACATTTTTCTCCTACACGATGATGGAAAACATATTATCCAAATTGGATGAATTCCATCGGCTAAGGATAGCCTAAATAATCTTTGAAAAACCTTAGAGTGAAAACCAAATTCATTGAAGTCTAGTTTCAAACTGAATAAACTTCAAAAACCCATGTTTTCCTCAGTAGGAATTGTAACCGTAGATCTTCGCACAACGAGTTAATCATGGCCTTTGATTGGAGGCCATTTCACTCCAGAGCATGCCATTTCTCAAGGTCCTTTCCAACCATTGGATTCCTCGGAGGCGGATTGAAAGATCTTGACTGTTAATTAGGGTCCTCAAGTACGAGGATTTGTTGAGAATCCAAATTGTTGTCAACTGTTGGATCCATTGGGAAGTAGTTGGGGGATAAATATCAGTCATTATATTTATTTATAAAGGAGCTTTGGGGTCTACCATTCAAATTAGGTTGGATTAATAAGACCAGAAGGGAAGACTATGAGTGAAAATATTGATCGTAGATCAAGTTAAGTCTGAGGAGAAATCCTCATCACCATTGGATCTACGACGATTGCTCCTGAACAATAGTTAAATGTGGGATGATTTCATTCTTATGTAGAATTCTAGGATGGAATTATATGTGTCCCAAAGTTGACACATGGTGATATTCGATTTACCATTGAGTTGAGTGTGGGCCCTTTCGAAGAGATTGGGCTTTAAACCATCTCTTTAAACCTTCACTTTCAATCTAAGAGATGGGTAGATCTCAGCCATTCATCAGAGGTAGGTTTTAAGAGTAGTGGTAGTAAAGCTAATCCGATGGAAGGGGTCTGAAAGATGATCATGGCCATTGATCAATGATCGACCAAGACACTATCTTGACCATTCATCAGAGGCGGGGTCGTTGGAGTATTCATGTTTAGGGTACTCCGATTGGTAGGTTCTGAGACGTGATCGGGCTCCTGTATTGACTAGGGGTTGAGGTGGAATATCTTCCCTAGATCTAGGTGGTCCATTGGGATGAGGCCAGAAGGAAGGTGAAATCAAACTAGCGAGGATGATTTCACCCCACCAATGCGCAGAAGACAAGTGTTAGTACCTAGAGGGACGAGTCAAGTCCTTAGGAATGATGTTTACGCAACATCGGTTCCCATGGAGAGTCCACATGTTAGGTGGAAACCATGTCACGTGGAAGGGTGTCATATCACTTGGGAAAATAAAAGGTGATGTGGCCTGAGTGCCACATGTCAAACTAGGTGGAAGAAATTGGTAGGGATGTGTGTAATGGGTTCCAACCTGAATTCCATGTAGGTTTCCATTATAATAAGTCTCAGAGCAAAGAAAAACACAATGACGTGGAGTGCTAACATTTCAGAGGAGGATACATGGCATCATGTGAATGGAAGTGAAGATCGAGAGTGGAATCATGATGGAGGCTTAACTCGGAACAAGTGTCTAAACCATAGCCCTCGGATTCATCGATGATAAATCTAAGTTGTCCATAGAAAGGGGTTGGTTGGAGTGGGTTGGAATGATAGAGAAAGGAGTACTCTAATAGGAGTACTTTGAGGTTTAATATAGTTCATCGATCTTGGAGGGCCATAATGCACAACAACCATCGATTGTAGTGGGATCTATTATCCCCCACTTTTAGGGATAACTAGGAGATCATGTCTCGAGGACCACATGTCCTAGACATGGAGTACTGAGAGCAATATTGACTTTAGCATGGCCCTGGAGGGCCCACCTTTATTTCTTCCAGCATATTTGTCTTGTCAACAGCAGCAGCATCCATCACCATCGTCTTGGTCCTGTGTCAGAGATGGTTCTTGATCCATGAGGTAATTAGTCCAGGTATCATGGTATGTGTCACTTTGATCATTAAAACCATTGAATGTATGCATTTGATTCCTTTATTTCTAAAAACTGCTTGGATCTTACACTTTCCCACTTGACCATGTTTGGGGGGATTGACAGGGTTCCCTAGCAAGCCTGTGTCTGTAGGTTTTGATTTTCCACTGGGGGGATTTCTGAAAATCCATCGTCCGCTCCCATCATAGCACCATTATTTCATCTTGTTTCCCACTCATTTATCCCATTCAACTTGTTTGGGCACTAGGTTGACCTATTTTCAGGACTACACCTTATCTCGTGGGAAGAAGGGGCTAAAGGCCCAGAAGGTAAAATCAAGCTAGTAAAAGATAAAATCCTAAAAATAAAATCTCAAGATGCTTCGCCCAATGATCCCCGAGAAAGTAATAAAAGGCTTCTCGGCAAGAAACAAGAGGGACCCGAAAAAATAATAAAACAAGACCTAAACAGAGGATAGGGGGTCTCATCATGAGCCAGCCTATTAGGTCCATGGGTACCAAGCAGTATGACATTGCCACCAGCTAGTTACCACGTCAGGGAAGTGACTCTTGGTTGCATGGCCAAGGGAAAGAGGGTCTCATCACGAGCCATCCTGCTCATTTCTGTGAAAGTACTTGTGGGTAACGTTGTCACCATTGGTCACCACGGGAGGACAGTGTCCCCTGATTATCTATTGAACAAAAAAAGGAAAAAGAAATAAAAGATAAAAGAATAAAAGAATAAAAGGAAAGAATGCATCCAGGACATGTACAACTCGCCTTCTAACAAAGGCACCCATAGGTAATATCTCTTGCATCCTTGGCCCTCATTACACCCAGATGCTTGGACATCCCCTAACCACATCACCCACTGACATGGTTTGGATGAGGTCTCTTCCAATAACTTTCCTTTCCCAGTGGACACTAGCCCAATAGGACGCCTTGTCCTTTTCTCCATACTTGTATTGTAGGCTTGTGTAACATCTTTGAGTTGTTAACTGATTGTATTAGGGATTTTATGCACATGTTTAATAATATTGATGATGAGATGTGATTGACATTGCTATGATCCCTTTGACTTATGAGCCCATGGAGGACATAGATTTTGATGTGCAGGACCATGCCCGATGGACAAGTGCCATTTGGACTGGTACACATGGGGATATGATCAGTTTGGACCTCCATGGGGTTGAAGATCCCACCAGATGGATGTTGAGACCCACCAGGGGGTAGAGCCAAGACAAAGATGGATCAGGGGCTTTGCACCAGAGAAGAAGAGGATGCTCCACCAGAGGCACCCTGGAAGAGCTTGACCTAGGGGGATTGGCCCTTTTTCAGTGGAATGTTGGCCTTGGAAGGCCTAGGACGTCACCCATCATGACCATGATGTCATCCAACATTATAGACATCTTGGGAGGCAGACTGGGTAGTATTGGCATGTGTGGAAGATTGGAGAAGCCCAAGGAGGGCTAACATTTTGCTCCATGATGCTCCATTTTCCCTAGAAGGGGATAATGACTCCCTTAGAGGGGCTTGTTATCTCTTTTCAGCTTGATTAGGGTTTTAATTTGACAACTTACTGTAAAATAGTATGATTTTAGTATTTTGGCCTTATCGACCTTTTACATGACCTAAAATGTAAATTAAGGTCATGATACTGTATAAATGAAGGATTTTCACCTTCATTTTTTCAACACAACTCACTCACTCATTAGTGAGATCTGAAATTTTCACCCACTCTTGGGTTATTGGCTGATTTAGTGATGCACACTTGTTGAAGGAGGATTTTCTTAGCATAATTTGGCATTTCTAGTCTTAATGGAAGGTGTTACAACTAGGGTTTGCAATGCTTTTTCTTGGTGATATGTAAGTATTTTTATGCAAAAATTCTTCAATGAATGGTTGTAGTTTTATTTCTTTCATATTTATAATTTTTTTGAACAAAACCCTAGGTGACAAGCACTTGAAGAAGGAGAGAGCCTAGCCATTGCTACACTCTCATTCTTTCTTCATTTTTTCTAGCCGTACCTTTTATAAGCTAAGAAGAGGGAGATTCCATAAAGCCTAGGTTTTCTACACTTTGGGTCGATTTTTCTAGGGTTTGTTGGTAAAGCCTTGTTATAGCAACACTTTTCTTCATCAAACTGTCTTGTCTTGATTTTATGCTTCATCTTCAACTAGCCGTGATTACCATTGAGTTAAGGAAGGAGGAGAGAGCACCGAGGCCTAGTTCTCCTACACCAAGGTGAGCCTCTTTCCCCTAGGGTTTTGACTTTGAGGCCTTTCCTTAACAACACCTCAAAGATTCTCCCTCTAGTCCTTAGTCATTTTTAACTTTGCCTCCTTTAGCTCTTGCATCCTTCACTATTTGGCCCCATTAACCCTAAGGCACTGGTCTAAAAACCTCAGGCGTTGAAGTGAACTTGATCACAAACAACTTTCAAAATCTTGAATCAAACCCTAACTTCACTAAACCTAACCTAAAACTAACCTTCTAACCCTATATGTTGTCGTCATATTTAGTTATAACATCATTGGTGCAGCTAGTGTCTTCTTTGAGAGAAATTGATTGGTGTTAAAGGCATTAATTGAATGAAGTATTGATTTGTCATATTGAATGCCATAGCATTTTAGAATTTGTTGAAGAAGTGACTTAATTACCATTGCTATTTTATAAATATTGACTTCATCAACATTCATTATCAAATTGCTTATAAGTGTGTCAGATAGTCATTGATTTACATGAAGTACTAACCCATTGATCAAAGCTTGCATATATCAGTTTATTGTTGATTTGTCTCAAGTAGGTGTATCTCTTTGGGGGTTTTACTTTATTATTGGCCTTTTGGCCAGACTATCTGCTTGGTGGTGACTTGTGAGGGAGGAATAACTAGTTTATCCTGTAATCCTTTGCCTTCTCAAAACCCCAGGTCACCAGGGACATCTCCCCTGGGCCTTACCACCCTAAAGAGAAAGAACCATCCCATTGTGGTGACATTGGGTGGGATTGGTTCCTATTACGCCAGTTTGACTCTCCAACCTTTAGCCTTCATCCTTGCTACAAATTGTGTGATAACAAGATCCATGGCTAAGTACAAAGATTGTGTGCGTGGGTGCATTATTTGTCGCACACATTGGAAGCTCTGAGGGAATGAGAGTCGTTAATCATCAATTTTCCTAGACCGTCTAATCTACCGAAGGGAATACCATTGGAACTCAGTTGTTAGAGTGTGCAAATAGTCGAAGTGGGAGCACTACAATGAGAAAATATCGATAGAGTTAAAGAATGTTGTAATAGGTTCGATAAGGCATAGGTCTGAGGAAGTACGTGGAAGGTGCCACGTCCATACCACGTGGGATAGCACGTGTACCAAGGTGCCACATGGCACTAAGGTGGAAGTGAGGGTAATTAGGACCAAAACCTTTGGGGTGATGTAACTTTTGAACCCAAACACATATTTGTGGATAATTACAGTATTTAGAAATCTTTGGATGAGCAGGACCAATTTATGAAGTCTAATTGAGGAGAAGATTAGATGGAAAAATTGAAAAAAAATACACCCCGTCCTTTAGAAGGTAAATAAGGGGGCCTATATGGGCCAGAGATCAATTGTAGGATGGAAGTATTAATGTTAAGAAAAGTTAGTAATTAAAAAGTTTTATATTATTTTTTATCTAACAAATATTACTAACTGCACATTTTGCAGAATTTAGAATAAATATAAACTGAAACAAAGACCAACATCATGGAAGACAGGAAAGAGACACAAAATATTTCCAGCCATGAGGAGGAAATCAAGGGACAGTGGATTGACATGAGAAATGAAAGAATAGAATCCAATGGGCATGATGAAGGTAAGGGGGAAAGCATAAATTTGATGAAAACCATCAAGAATCTGGAGAAAGATGTTCAAGGTTGTAAAGTAGATAATGGGAGGCTTAGGAAAGACAAGGAACACCGAGATAATTTCAACATCAAGTTTTTAAGAATCCTAAACAAAATAGAGAGGCAAATGGATAAAAAGTTAGATTCTAGCAAGGGAAGGGAACATACGTCTCATGACGGAAGAAGTCATACAAGGAGTGATGATAGACACCATCATCACTCACCTAAACATTCATCTAGGAGGATATGCAATATCTCAAGCCCATCCCCTATTAGGAAACATAAGAGGAAAACCGGGGCAGATGAGCTAAAAGAATAAATGAATAAGATCAAGCCTCCTAGTTTTGACGATGAGCCCAAAAAGGATGAGGATGTCGAGACCTGGTTGTTGGAAATGAAAAAATATTTTTAGCTACATGACTATTCCTCTAAGGAGGAAGGGAGAATAACAATTTATCAGCTTAAAGGAAAAGCATCAAAGTGGTGGGATCATTTTGTACAAGTGCAAAACATTGATGAGAAGAATGTTACTTGGGAGGAGTTTAAGAGATATTTTGAAAAGAAATATTTAACCAAATGCTACTATGATAGGAAAATGAAAGATTTCTTTGAAATCAATCTTGGGAGCATGACCATAGACGAATATGAGAGAATATTTTTAGAATTACTGAAATATGTGTCTTTTATCAAGGATAAATCGGTGAAGATTCAAAGATGTTTAAGTGGGATTCCATCATTAATGAGTGATAAAATACAGTATGATGATCGCAAGACGCTGGAAGAAGCCATAAGTAGAGATGAATGTCTATATGATCAGCATAAGGGAATAACAACCTTCCAAAAGGATAGGGAAAACAAAAAGAAAAATAAAATAGAGGAAAGGAGGAAGGGAAACAAACCCCCATTTTTTAGAAATAATACTCAAAGACAATCAGTTTCCAAAGAGCTTAGGATGGTTGAAATTGTGGGACAAAGACCAAGACAAAAACCCATAAAGTGTTGGGGTTGTAATGGAGACCGTATGTACTAATAATTTCCTCTTAGAGATGAAAAATAAAAGGCAAGTCACACTATACAACAAGTTGAAATGGTTAAAGATATGGGACAGGACATACCAAGAATTTATGCATCCTTGGACAACAAGCAAGTCGAATTTCAGTCTCACATGATTGAAGTAAAAGGTAAGATCAACAACCAACCTATTTCTATTTTAATTGATTCATTATCTAGTCATATTTATCTAGACCCTAATATGGTAGAAAGGTTTCATTTGCCAAAGAGAAAATTGGGAAAATCGTGGTTGATACAACTAGATAACAGGACTAAAAGGAATATTAATGAAATGGTTAAGGCGTGCCCAATGGATATGAATGGGATAAGTACCAAAGAATATTTGAATATCATACCTTTGGGATCTTATGATTGTCTCATTGGTATGGACCGGTTGGACAAGCGCCATGTTGTTTTATACTGTTACAACAAAGACTTTACTTGCTTAGACGAGGAAGGGAACTTGAGAGAAGTATAGGGGATCCCAAGAGTTGTAACTATCAGAGAAGTTTTGAAACCCTATAGGATATGGCGGCAGCCTCCTCCGTACCTCTTCGTGCTCCTTCGCAAGAGCCTGGCCCTTCTTGGCCCCCAGACTCTCCTCCCAGACCCTGCTCTTTACGATGCTCGGGCGACCCCTCCGGCTCCCCGTCTGGAGATCCTCCCTCCTCCATTCTATCGTCTCCAGCAATGGCAAACTCATCATCTGTTATTCCGCTGCTACCCTCTCTGGCCTCCTTCAGAGACGCAGTCTCTCAAGGCCACGTTTATGGATTTTCTCATGTGGTTCGTGAAGCTCTAGATCCAGTGATCCATGTGCCTTAGGAAGCGGCGGTTCATGAAGGTTTCTTTAGATCTAATGCTCTATTTTGTAGGTTTAACGTCCTTTGGCCTCGCCTGGAAAATCTTCACTCTTGGATTTCTTCAGAATGGACTCCCCTGCTCGAGGAGGAAGCTCATGTTCGCCCTTGTGTAAAAGGTTTCTTTGTAGTGATTTTTGCCTCTTCTAAGGATAGAGATTTGATCTACAGTTTTGGGCCCTGGTTCTGGGGCAAGTCGGGTATGTCTGTGCAGCTTTGGACCCCTTCTTTCGACCCCTCCTCAGCTTCCATCCCTTCGACCCCCGTGTGGGTAAGGCTCCCTGGCTTGCCTAGTCATTTTTGGGGTGATTCTTCTCTCAGCCATATTGGGAATGCTCTTGGCAAGTTTCATAGTAGCAGTCCGAAAACTAAATGGGTTTTCACTACCTATGCACGGATCAATGTAGAGATGGATTTCAATAAAGGATTCCCAACGCAAATCACACTTCAAGGGAAGAACTATTCTTGGATGCAGAAGCTCGACTATGAGAATATTCATTTTAGGTGCATAAGTTGTTTTGAAACAGGTCACTTAGCCAGCAACTGTCAAAAACTCCCTGAGAAAAAATAAACCCTAAGAGTCAATGCAAACCCACATGGTGGGCAGGAGCTCTTCCTGAGCACCAAAGCATAGAACTGGCTAATGATACCCCGGACGAGGAAGATACAGAGGTTGTACCACAGAAAATGGAACAAGCCACTTTTGTTCAGGAGAAAGTGCCTCCTTCCCCAAAAAATCCCAAGGGGAAGGCTCAGGAAAAAACTGATCCAACCATAATGCCAGGCATATCTTAGCCTGAACACCAGACCTCAAGCTGGGTCGACTTAGCATATGAAGAAGGTCTTGACTTAGTTGATGAAGAAGGCCCTCTACATCCGACAGAAAGCCAATCTCAAGATCAAAGCAAAGAATGGCAGACCGTTTCAAAAAGGAAAAAAGACTTTCAAGTCAGAAAGGATGTAATGACCCGAAGCCAAACTAGGTCGCTGAAATAGTATGGTTTCCCAAGATTCTTTTTGTTTTAGTTCAATTAGGTTTGTCCCTATGAATTAATGAACCCAGTGGATTCCCCACTATTTTTTAATACAAAAAATTTGATCCAGATGGATATCGGTGGCCACCCACCTTTTCCAATTGCTCAAAACAGTTTTCTGACATTTTTGGCAATTTACTATTTTTAGCAGTTTTTACTTCCGGGGCCAATTTGAGGGCCTAAATGAAGGTTTTTTGGTATCGAAATCCTCAATTATATCCAAAGACATGATTGAGCCCCAAAATGAATCTCCTCGATGATACCTTTCCAACGGGCTATCACATGCCTAAAACGGAGATCGTATGCAAAAGTTATGACCCCGGGAAGTTGATGTACTAGCTTACCCAAACGGGACCCACGTGACTTTTGGCGTTTCATATCCTAGGGTTAGGTTTTTGGATGTCTAAGGTTTTTGGAATTCTTTCTTATTGTAAAAATGCCTTCAGAGCCTCATTGTAACCTTCTTCTTGCGAATGTGCGTTGTCGTCACATCTCTTCTCAGAGATAAGCCGCCACCATTCCAGCAAGCTTGTTTCCGCTGCATTTTACAGTTTCAGCTTATTTCGTTATTGAATAAAAAACCGGTTTTACTATATCTCTGTTATTTTGTGTTAAGCAACTGTTAATAATCTGTATTCATTTCGTTCTGCTCATAAAATCTGGATCAGTGGTATCAGAGTGGTCTGCTCCTTGTCATCTTAATGCATGTCCCCAACGAGGTCGAAGTACAAAGAGTTGGGTCTCAAGCTTGTTTCTCTTGAGGACAGAACCTCTCGCATGCCCAAGCAACCTCCCATTGCAAGAAAAAATAAAGAATACAGGACAGGAGATCCTTTCAAACTGTTGATTGAGGAATCCCTCACGCAACAGAGGAACGAGATGATGGATAGTTTCGTGCAAATCCTTTGACGACTACCAACAGGCGATGCATCTTCTTCGAACGGAGGCGCCGCCCCCTTCAAGGTACAAATAACCTTTGATATTCCTATATTTGAAGGTCAGATAGACACAGATGCTGTAGACAAGTGGTTGAATCTACTAGAAGGGTATTTTTCTATTCATAAATTTTCTAATAGAGAAAAGATTACTTTTGCGCTCCTCAAAGTCGTGCCCCATGTCAAAGATTGGTGGGAAACTTTCTGTGAGCAAAAGGAAACAGAGGAAACCTCGTTATTTTTAGTCACGACCACCTGGGAATCCTTTAGGGATTCTATTAAGGAACAATACTACCCTGTCGGAAGTTATGACGATCTGTATACCAAATGGACCACACTGCGGCAAGAAAGAGACCAAGCAATGCCAGATTTCACAAATATATTCCATACCTTGCGCACCAAGTTGGGTATCAAAGATTCGAAGAGACATCTGGTGCTCAAGTATCACGGTGCTCTACATAGATACATCTAGAACGAAATGGAATTTATAGACATCTCATCCTTGGGCACGGCCTACCAATATGCCGTCAAAATTGAGCAGAAGCTCAAACAAAAGACGCAGCAATTTGGGCCTGGGAACCCCTCACAACAAAAGCCAGGAAAGAGTGGCCCCAACCCACTGAACAAAGGACAAAGAAAATATGGATAGTATCAAGACAACCGGTACAAGCCACAAGCAAAGAAGGACACCGGAAAGACAAAGAAAGATACCG
>SNQJ01S0015076.1:2296-12618 GCA_010110895.2 Picea sitchensis | reverse complement strand
ATGCCCCCCAAAGTATGAGGTTGGAATCAGTGACAGCCGAAAGACTTTGTAAGCTGCATGTGTGTGTCGGAAACCAGGAGCACACCTAATCGGAAACCTGTGATCAACCAAGCATCTGCAGAATATCATATACATTAATTCTGAGGTAGGCATTCCCATACTCAGATCACAGAATGATGACATTGTAGACATGGGTCATGGCCACCAATCATACACTGTGGATCCATGCCGTCAAAATATAGCATAGCCACCAAGAATACATTGTGGATCTATGCGAAAAAATTCAAATTGAGACAACATAGCCACGAGAAATACACAGTGGATCTATGTGTCGCAGATTATACATATTCCATCACAACCTGGACAAAAAGATGATATCCAGGCTCTTCAATCTCGTCGCCCAAAAGTACGAATCTAACCATGTGATTACATGTGTCGAAGTCGAACATGGTAGAAACCACTTGATTACCGGTCATTGATGAAACTGTTAACAAGTGCGAGGGATATCACCATTGATGTTAATGACTCACAAGGTACTCTAGTACAATACATCAAGTGTGAATGAGTGAGTTGAAGTAGAACATTCGACAGAATCTTTCGATCAGGGGTCAATGATGTAAACCCACTGTCGAAAGCGAGGAAACCTGCCATTGAGGCATGCAAGCTCCAAGGTACCAAAGAATTTCTAAGTCTTGATTCCAGATAAATGAGCTGAAGTTGATGGAACAAAACTCATCATAGGAGGGCCTTGATGTATCCCCCATCAATGACACGAAATGAGTAACAGATTTTGAAGGTAAAACAGAGTATGATGTAAGTTGGACTGGACACAGGGAAGGTCGACACGGAAAGAATGGAAAACTGCAGATGGGCGACTCAATAGAGGTTTCAGATGGACTTCTCTTTAACATATGAACGACACAACCAATGATTTGGCAGCATTGACTCAAAGACGACACAGGGAATGACCTTGTAGCAAATCGAATGAGAGACAAATGGATTTCCCAAACCGGCTTCAAATATAATGAACGGGGGGTGTCATGTTCAAGAGCGACACTTACTGCCAATTAATAGGAAGATGATAACATATCCCTTTCCCAAATTTTCCCCCACCATTTCTGGCGAGTACCTCTTTATTTTTACGCAAGCTTGAGGAGGATAACATATGCTTGTTGATATAAGCTTATCCTTCAGAGTATGTTTAACAAACCCTAAGAAGGATTGGTTCGGTCCCATTACGGGTCTATCAATGTTTGTTTAACGAGTCCAAAGATAGAAAAATCGAAGGTTTTTCATGATTATAGAGTTTGGAAGAACACTTAAAAGAGAACTCTCTCAGTTCCTTTTTCATAAAATAGTCTAGATGAGACCGAAAAAGAGATAAATTATCGCTCACCAGACACTTTCTTCAAATACTTTATCGAGCGTGAAAATAGCAAGGTCGCTCGGATATCTTTTCATGTTTAGAGAGTTTGAAAAGAGCTTAAAGAGGACTCCAGGGGGGTTCCTTTTTCATATAACCATGTTGATCTCGAAAAAGTGATAAAAGTATACTCGAGTTCTTTGTCTTCTACTCTTTCATGATTTAATTTTGCATTTTCACTGGTTAAAAATCATTTTTTGAGTTGATTTTATGAGCCCTACTTGCGCTTAGCCATTCTCACAGGTGGGCTACACGGGACCTGCGAGAATGGGTAATTCTCGCAGGTGAGCCCACAGCAGCCTGCGAGGTTCTCGCACTATGCCCAAAGGGCACCTGCGAGAACTGCAAAGCACAAAAGTTTTTTAAGAATTTACCCAATAAAAAAGAACCAATTCATGAATAGAGTTGCTAATCCTCTTTTTGTGCTTCTTATGCAGGTAATTGGCCATCAAAATGGTTCTTGAATGGCGTGAAAGGGAGCACGAAGAAGACAATGCTATTTCCATAAATCATCCACCCACTATTGCTGCTTTGAGAAACTGTGGCCTTCTGAAGTACTTTCGTATCCCGGGCATGAGGGCCCAAGTCAAGTTATTAGAGTACCTTGTGCGTATGTGGGATCCTGATCAGCAAGTATTTCATGTGGGGGTCCACACACTGTCCTTAGATATTGAGGACATTTACTTCTTGACTGGACTGTCACGGCGGGGGTACCATGTGAGCCTGACTGGTAGCAGAGGTGGTGGGCTGCCCATGAGTGAGTACTATCGCTTACACTGTGTTCCCAAGGCATAAAGGAAGAAAGGGAAAGTAGCTATTTGGGGAGAGTGGGACTTGACCCTCTGTACTATCCTATTCACCATAGCTCGAATGGATGGGATTTCTGCTCCTCACATGGCGCTACAGAGTTACTTCCAGTATTCCATCAAGTGTACTGAACCTTGGGTTTTTAACTAGGCAGATGTTGTTCTTCGTAGTATAAAAAGGCAGTTGACTAAATGCAGACGAGGCAACCTGAAGTAATTTGGGTATGGATCTTTGTTAGTGTCCTTCTTTCTAGAGAGGGTTCCATTACTGAGGCTGCAGGTGGAGTTGAATTTGTCGTCTCCCAGGGATCCAAGAATGTTGAGATGGTGTCAACTCATGGCCCGGCACGTAGTTGGACCGATCATCAAGTATGATGATACCTTCTTTGACTGGATTCAACCACAGATGTTGATGGTTGACGATTATGCTTATGCCGGGCTGGATTTACGAGGAGATCTGGACTTAGTGTTGCCAGAGGATGCTCAGTGGGGGGAACTTGGTAAGAAGTACACACATTCTTTTCTTTTTAAATTTTTCTTGTGAATTTTTCATATTCAAATGTTTTTTGTTTTATATGTTCGTCCAAAGACTAAATACAAAATCATTTTTGATGACACAGATGTTGGACCTTACTGACCTCCCGGTACTTCTCCCATTCAGCGGCGAGGAGAGGTGGTGCCAGTGCCACAATGGGAAGTCGGGGATTATCAAGCAGTGGAACAAAACCTAGAGGGTTTGACAACAGATATTCCAAATATGCCTCTTGGAGAGGTTCCACGATGCGATCAGCGTCATACAGTAGGAGTGTCAGAGGCCATGATTCGACTGCTTCATAGAGTTTCCCAGACAGTCATGTGTTACCGTGAACGTCATCCATGACGTCACTTTGTAGAAGCTATGAGCTCCAGATTTTGACATTTTGGTCTTCGGACAAAACTTTTTTGTAAAAAAATCTTTTGATCGTTATATATACAGACGACTTCTACCGGTTTATCATGTGTTGTGAAAATTAATGTGATTGATTTATAAATGATCCAAATGTCTATCTAATACATAGTTAGCCAATGCATCAGTTAATGTATTTAGACATCTAGGAATATTTTGTTATTCAATGTAATCAAAATAACGTTCCAAGAGGTGAATTTGTAAATACACCCATAACAAAGTAGGACTTCGAATAGTATAGACATTACTTAACTGTAATACTACAAGCTGCGAATCGAGTCGCACAACCAAATGACGGATTCCGAGCGAGATAGCATCAACCAATAATTCAATAATGGCGCTATACTCTACAATGTTGTTGGCTGCACGGCTGAGACACACACCTCGTAAGGAAACAAATTCATTTGTAGGGGCGTAAATTTCCCATGCAGTGGAAGCAAGGTTCTGAGTACTATGGCTAGCGCCATCAGTGAAGCCAATATAGGGTAGTGAAGACTCCAACATCAGGAAATCAAACACAACGTCACATAAGGGCAGAGACCAGATAACAACAAAAACAAGCTTACAATAACACACAAGAAGTATGATACAATAAAAATACAAGTACTATTGCACAGAGGATTTTATGCATAGTACTTCTTCAAGTACAACCCATTCCTAGGTTCACTCAAAGGGATACCATCGTAATCTACTAACTCATAAGCTCATTTTTCCAAAACTCATCGAATGATATAAGGACCTCGCCACATGGCTTCGAATTTTTCATCTCCTAGCATATCTCGATCTTGATCATAGAGGAGAATGAGATCTCCTTCGGAGAAAATGCAAGGCTTGACATGTTTGTCGTATTGGACCTTGACACGTTTCTTCTGAGCTTCTATAACTAGGGTAGTATCGCGTCGAGTTTTGTCTAATCACATAAGATACAATAGATGTTCTTCCTCAGCATAAGTGTTTGGTAGGAGTTCAACAACTAGTTTTAAAGAGGGTATCTTGCATCCAATTGGGAGAATCGCTTCCACACCATAGAATAACCGAAAAGGTGTAAACCCAGTAGCGGACTTGACGGATGTCCGGTAAGCCCACAATGCCAAAAACAACATTGTGTGCCAACTTTTTCTATGAATCCCTATCATTCATCGGAGCATAGTGATGAGAACTTTGTTAATTGCTTCGACCTGGCCGTTGGCTTGTGGGTAATAGGGCGTTGAGTTATCATGGCAAAGACCCAACTTTTCAATAAGTTCGGACATCATGAAGTTTCTGAAGTGGCTACCATGATCAATGACGATAGCTTGGGGAACACCAAAATGAGTTATGACGTCATTAAAAATGAATAATTTTGTGGTCTTTCCAGTGTTTTCAAATGTCGGCATTGCCTCGGCCCATTTCGTAAAGTAATCAACGGCTACAATAATGTAACCATGCCCCCCGGACGAGTGAGGGTGACATGTCATGAAATCGATGCCCCATTTCGCAAAGGGACCAACTGAGACCACAGGGTGAAGAGGAGCGGGATGTGACCGGATCTTTTTATTATAGGTCTGGCAAGCATGGCACTTTTGAACGGCTATTATGCAGTCGTTAAATAAATAAGGCCAAAAATACCCTGCTCGTAAGATCTTTTGGGCAGTAGCATACCCAGACATATGACCACCACATGCTCTGGAATGGCAGTCATTCAGAGCTTTCTCGGCTTTGTCGAACGTTAGGAAACGTCGAAAAACAGAGTCAATCCCCTGACGATAAAGAGTATCCCCGAGGATAATGTATTGATGAGCTTGATAGCGTATGCGACGTCGGTCAGTATGAGACAAAGTTGGCCGGAAAGTCTGGGTTTGGAGATATATAATGATATCCCCATACCAAATATCATCAGTGCTAATGAGAAAAAGAGATTCATCGGGTAATGAATCAGCTGCTACATTTTCTGTTTCAAAATAGAGAAAGTCTCATATCAACTCGGCAAACACTAAGGACTTCTAAGACTTGGCGCGTTCGAATTCCAAGTCAAACTCCTGGAGTATCACAATCCATTTGGAATATTTTCCCCCTAGCAATTAACGTGTAAGAATGTGTTGCATAGAGTTGTAGTTAGAAATCACTGTAGTTTTGCACGAGAGGATATAGTGCCGGAAGCGTTGGATGGCTTGAACGGCAGCCAAGGCCAGTTTTTTGACATGTAAATACTTGATTTCAGTAGGCGTTAAACTGCGACTCAAGTAGTAAATAACATGTTCGTCATTGGCATCATCCTCTTGGACGAGAACCATACCAATGGTGTAATCTGAGGCAGCAAGGTAAAGGAAATAATCGTGACTATAATCGGGGGGAAAGAGAAGAGGAGTGTGTGTTAGGGATAATTTCAAAGATTCAAAATAAATGTTGGCAATTGTATCCCAAACGAACTCTGAACCTTTTTTGAGGAGCCGCGTAAATCCACGAGTGATCTCGGCATAATTTCGGATAAAACGACGAAGAAAGTTTGCTTTCCCCTACAAAATTTGCAACTGGAAAAGTGTAGAAGGAGGAGGGATATTAAGGATCACCTCAACCTTTAAAGGATCCACCCAGATCCCTTAACGCAAAATGATAAAATCGAGAAGGCGGTCGGATTCCACACAGAAAAATCACTTATGAGGATTCAAACGTATACGGTAGAACCGACAACGGACGAAAATAGCTCGGAGGTGTTTTGGGTGATCGACTCGGTGCATTGAGTGAGCGGGTAAATCATCTAAATATGGTTGAATGATGTTCTTGATATCATGGAAAGCATAAGACATAGCGCGTTGAAAAGTTGTGCCAGCGTTCTTGAGACCGAAAGGAATTTTTCGATAGGCAAAAGTACCCCAGGGACAAATAAAAGCAGTCTTATGTTGATCCTTGGGAACAATGTTGATTTGATTATACCCAGAGAAACCATCCATTAGAGAGAATATTTCGCTTTCGGCGCAATCATCGACAATCTGATCGATGAAGGGGGTAGGAAAGTTGTCTTTGGGACAAGCTTTGTTGATATCCCTATAATCAACGCATACACGAATTGTACCTTGTTTCTTGTCAATCGGGACAAGATTGGAAACCCAGTCTGTGAGAGCCACTGGATAGATAAATTCGGCTTTAAGAAGTTTCTCGACTTCGAGTTTGATAGCAGCCGCTTTACGTGGGTGAACTGGACGAAGGCGTTGCTGGACGGGTTTAGCATCGGGGTATGTCTTTATCTCATGTATCACAATCTCAGGGTCGATACCCGACATTTCTTCGTAGCTCCATGCGAAGATATCACAAAACTCTTTGAAAAGGGACGTGTAAGTGACGACTTCGTCAGAAGAACACGAAGCTCTGATATGGACATTTTCGACAATCCCAGGTTTGATGGATATGTCAAGGGGAATAGTGGGCGAGATATTACTCAAGTTCCCTTCGAAAAACACATTGTGTGCAGACTCGGGAAAAGTGGAGATGATGACAACGGTCGACGGGGTCGAGATCTATTGGTAGTTCTCAAGGGTATGTTTCTCCAGAAAGAGGATGGAACGATGATGGTCATCGTCCCAAGGGGTGTCTTCCATGACAGACATGATCATTTCGTCAGTGGGAAAAATGGCACGAAAAGGATCAGGAGACAACTCACCAAGAGAGGGGGTAGAAGGGGTTGCCGATTGAATGGCCTGATAGGCGGATTCAACCGGACTTAACGGCATTTTGTCGCCGTAACAAAGATGATCTCCAAGGTCAGGCACTATCCATGGGTCGTGAGACGTAGGAAGTTCATGAGGCAAGGTGGAGATCATGTTGATGGAAGAAACAAACGAGTGTGGAACATCGGGTGGTGGAATGGGGAAAGTACCCATTAACGAAGAGTCATTGAGAAGGCCTACATCGACACTCTCATAACCCGGTGGGGTTTTAGCGATAAACAGTATGTTTCTAGTATGGGTTTCGGAATTAAAGAAGGTTAGTTGGTCAACGGTAATGACCTTACCTTGATGTGGGAAACGTACCACATGGAAGAGGGTCGACACAACTGCACGCATGGAATCGATCCAGCTGTGGCCAAGCAGAAGATTCTAATCAAGGTGAGCATCAAAGACTTCCACTTCGACTTGGATCGTCTTGCCTTCTAACGTAATGGGCAATGAAGGAAGGACACCGTAGGGCTTAAAACCGGAGCCATTGAAGGCTTTAAGAGTGTTCTAGGATTCATTCAAGGAAGGAGAGCCAATGGCTTTCCAGCAAGCAAGAGACATGACACATGTCGAGGCACCCTCGTCGATAACGGTTCGGAAAATGTTTTTGTCAGAGATAATCACTTGGATCTGGAACGCGAGTTGAGGGGGTAACCTTGGAATATGATCTTCCAAGTCAAAAATTATTAAATTCGTATCCATCGGATCAATTCCATCGATAGCGTTCAACAGTGCCTTTCGTTGCGTAGGACAACTTTGAAGGACTTCGAGGGCTGACATCACAGAAGGTGCTTGGGCCAGATCTTCAACAATGTTGTAGTTCTGGGAGGCATGAGCATGAGGATTGAAAGCCAATTTTTGAACGACACCCTTCGGGGGGGGTCGCAGAACTGTGTCGAGGCTCGGTCGTTCGAGATGAAGAGGACCGTTGGTAGGTCGAGTCGCGAGAGAGGGTTGTGTCGAGGAAGGTGGTAGATCATCAACCTTCTCTTTAGAAGGAGAATAATCTTTGGCTCGAGTAGTGAGTGCAATGTTTCTCTGCTTAGAATCGCCAGTACACATCAAGACATAGGATGTAGTAGAAGAGGAGGGTTGGTCGTGAATGACCAATTGAGCCTGTTGTTGAGACGGGAAGGGTTGGGACAAAACGGTCGGTGCAGGTGGTTTTGGAGCTCCTTGAAGGAACTTAGTGACCTCGGTGCATCGTGGACAATCCTTCGTGTAGTGATCATCACCACAGATAAGACAAGGGTATTGAGGTTTGCGCTTATCCCGATCATCAACAGCGATAGTTTTGGGTTGCTCTGCTTGAGAAGTATTTTTTCCCTCCTTATTCTTACCTCTCCCCTTTTTAGATTTGTTTTTACTGGCTGGGGTAGATTGGACTGCATTTACCTCATAAGTCTTACCGGTGGGAGGGGCAAGAGACGGAGAATTTTGAACATTGGAAGAAGCAGGTTTGGGGTTTTTGCTTGAGGCGGAGTGTGGTTGGGCCTGGAAAGTACCAATCACACCGTCAGCTACATGTGAAGAAGCTGGAGTAGTTGAAGTTGTGGAAGTGGAAGGACGAGTAAATCAGGTAGTAAATCGTAAAGGGTCCCCGTTTGCGAGTAAACGAGGTCAAGATATTGAGCACAACTTATAGCCTTCTCTTCTGTGACCACTCCACCCATGGCAATGTCATGACCGATGTCGTTCACAAATGATTTGGTAAACGATTCTGCCAACAACTGATCGAGGAGTTTGAGTTTAATAAGACGTCATCGTCGTCGCCATTCATGAATGTGATTAGATATATGAGTCGCCTTGTTCTATTTGAAAGAAGTCAAAATATCGGTCCCCGTGTCATAACGAATTGGTAACTGGTAGTGTGTGAGGAAAGACATAGCTAGGGTGTTGAAGTCAGAGAAGAAACCTCATGGAAATTCAATATACCACTTCGCAGCAGAACCTGTGAGGGTTCGTTGAAAAATACGTAAACGAATAGAGTCATCCATCAATGAGTTGGACGAACACCATAGGTGAAAAGTCATAACGTGATTTTTGGGTTCCTCTCCCGCTTTGTCGTCGAATTTGGGAATGTTCGATGGTAGCTTGGCGGGTATAGCAGGCCATTGGGGAGAGTGACGAATTGGATCATTTAAAATCCTTGACAAGTCTGGAAGATCCAAAGTGGCTATAAAGGGTAACTGTCGATTCACATGCGGGTACTAGTGGCTTTGGGGAGGAAGCCCTATCGACAAACCAGTAGGACCATAAGCAGTCTGCATATAATGTGAAGACCCAGGCAGATTCGGTGGTGGTTGGAGAGGATAGTAACTCATAGGATTATACCCTGGAACAGGGACTTGAGTTTGAGTATTCACCCCCCAAATGGGATTGAACGAACCTGGATATGGTTGGCCCACACTAGGGGGTATTACAGACGTAGATGGAAACTGTTTCCCCCTAGTCGATTGAGGAGGATGTTGTATCAAGTGATTCCAATACTGGGCCAAGGATGGAGGGATGTGTTTCCCATAAGGCGGGGTCGGTCCTCCCATCGAAGGTGGTGTTCCAATTGGAGGTAGGGTTCCAATTGGGGGTTGTGTTCCAATTGGTATTTGTGCGCCAAAAGGAATTTGCCCGCTGAAAGGGGGTTGAGTCATACCACCTTGGTGAAATTGTCCACCAACCGGAATCTAGTAATTTGGACTGAATGATGGAATAATGCCACTAGGATTAAGACTGTCAATAGAAGATGAAGAAGGTCCTCCAAAAGGAAATTGAGGGAGTGTTGGAATAAAACCGGGAAGAGAGTGCCCAGAAGCAGAAGGACCACCAGGAGATCTGGATGGGGTTTGCGTAGGAGTGTGAATGGAAGCATTCAACGCACGGTATCCAGGTGGTAGTGTCAGAGTAACGTTGGGAATTTGTGGGGTGTTGATGGGAGCAATACTAACCGCAGTAAACCCGGTTGGAACACTCGTAGTATATGTGAGATGGGCCATTTCGACAGGGACAGTAAAGTGATAAGCGGTAGTCAATGGTACTGTCTCTGGACTAGAGATTTCGGAAATCACAGGTGGGTTGATTTCGAAAATCACAGGAAAACCTGGACCAAAAAGGTCTCGTCAGAAAACACCCGTAGACCAAAAAAGATCTTGGCCTTCTATGCCTGGAAAGGGTCCAACTAGTGATCCAGAAGACGTAACAACTAAGTCTCCAGAAGAATTCAGTCGCATAAACGGTCTCTCAAAATCAAGGTGAAGTCGAAATTCCTCTCGAGTATTAGTAATTCGGAAATGCTCTAGAGAGTCAGTTCGTTCCACTTGTGGTGTGGTGACGACTGCGACTTCACTTTGCCAAGGAGAGCCCTCAGGTGTACTTGCAGGCAAGGGTTGAGAACCTTCCAGATGCTCTGGAGATAAACCCTGCATTCTACGTGAACGACATGGAGGAGCTATTGTAAACGA
>SNQJ01S0015075.1:104253-155292 GCA_010110895.2 Picea sitchensis | reverse complement strand
CCATAAATATATCAATTGTCACGAGAGAGGCCTCTTCGAGTTGAACCGGCTAGTTTTCATCTCTAAAGTAGGTTGGAACAGTTATCCCTGTCATCTGTTTTGATAGCTGGGCAGATTTACAGGGTGCTAACAGAGGTCAAACTACCAAGAGTTGGGTCTTGAACTAATTTAACTTGGGGAATAGTGCTACCTCTATCCCAAATAGCCTCCCATGCCATAAGAAAAGATAGTTGACAGAGAAAGAGATCCTATCAAACTATTTCTCAAGGAATCCTTCGCATGATAGAGGAATGAGATGATGCATAATTTCACCAAGATCATTCAGCAAATGCCAGAACCAATGGAGACACCTTCAACCAACAATCATTTTGGAGGTGTGATGCCCTTTAAGGTACAAGTGAACATTGATGTTCCTTTATTTGAAGGCCAGATAGATGCCGACATTTTGGAAAAAATGATAAATCTTCTAGAGGTTTATTTCTCTATCCAAAAAAATTCCAACAGTGAAAAAATCACCTTAGTCCTCCTTAAGCCTGTTACCCATGTCATAGACTGGTGGGAGACTTAATCTGAGAATAATTTTGAAGATGAGTCTGCAATTTCCGGGCTAGGACCCACTTGAGTAGCTTTTTTTTATTCCATCAAGGAGAAATACTACCCCATTGGAAACTATGATGACCATTACACATTATGGACAACTCTAGATCATGAGAGAGACTAGATGATGTTGGAGTACAAAAACATATTTCATACCTTGGACACAATTATGGGTATTAAATACTCTAAGAGGCACCTAGTTCTAAAGAAATGTAGTGGATGAAATAGGTACATCCAAGCTGTAATATACCAGATATAAAATGTATGCAGAACTAAAATAAAATGCTACTAATGGCAGAATAACAACAATATAACCAGAACATTCACCACAATAACACTGAAATGATATGAGAATAACAACATAAATAACACTTTGAATCTAAAATCAATTTTCACAGGCCTCTTCGAGGGGGAAACCTCCAGTTGAGCAGATCTCTATTACAATAATATCCAAGCTAGGGTTCTCATACCCTCGACTCCTATTTATACTAAAAAAAAACATCTAGAGGAAGATCCTTCTAGAAGCGAAAGCTTCTATTAGGTATTCTTACATCTGTCTTATTCTATTTTATTGAAAGGCCTTATTAATATTGACCTTTATTACATCCAAATATATTGTTCTACCTATGTGTGGGTTAGGACCCTAACATGTCCGCCCCCTTAAAAACAACCTTTTCCTCAAGGCTTGAGATGAGGAAATTGTTGCAAAATGGTAGATGGTTCCCAAGTGGCATCTACTGGAGTTGTATCTTTCCACTGTACTAACACTTCCTTGATGGTTCTCTTACATAGGCGATGCTCACGCTAGTCCAAAACTGCTTCTGGATGTAGCCAAATGGATCCTTCTTCAACAAACTATGGAAGGTTGGTTTGAATTTGGCACTTAGCTCCAATCACCTTCTTTAAGCATGAAACATGAAAAAAAATATGTAGCTTAGAATTGTTGGGAAAAGCTAACCGATAGGTGACTTGTCCCACATGCTTGAGTATGGTATAAGGACCATAAAATTTGGGCACTAGCTTCTGACAATGCTCGGCCTTGAGGGAAGTTTGCTTGTAAGGTTGTAGTCGAAGAAACACCTGATCCCCTTCTACAAATTGACATTCAAAGAGAATTTGATCTGTTTGTTGCTTCATGCGATTCTGTGTCATGGACAAATTCTATTTGAGGGTATGGAGAATAGCCTCTCGAGCTGTAAGTGTTAGGTCAACCGCCTGAACCTTCGAGGCACCCAGTAAGTATGAGAGAACTGAAGGTGGATTTTTTCCATATATCGCTTCAAAAGGAGTCATGTGTCTAGCTGTATGGTATGAAGTGTTGTACCACCATTCAGCCAGGGTTAACCCTTGAGCCCACTGATTTTTCTTTTTCGAGGCGAAACACCTCAAATATGTTTCCAAACACTTGTTGACAACTTCCTTTTGGCCATCATTCTGGGGATCATAAGCTATGCTGATATGAAATTTAGTTCCTTGTATCTTCAACAGTTATTTCCAAAATTGCTTGTGAAAGTCGGGTCACGATCAGAAACAATAGAGTGCAGCATGTCATGAAGCTTGAAGACCTAATCCATGAAGATTTGAGCCACTGTGGATGCTATAAATGGGTATTGAAGGGTACATAAATGATCATACTTAGAAAGGCGATCAACAACCACCATGATGATGGATTTATTTCCCGATTTGGGTAAGACGGTAATAAAATCCATAGATATATCCTTCCAAATACCAGGTGGAATCGGGAGTGGTTGTAGTGTGCCTAGTGATTTTTTTATTTCTCCCTTGTTGTGTTGAAACACATCACAATTAGCTACAAAATTATGAATGTCCTATTTCATACCATCCCAGAAAAAGGAACGTTTGACCCTGCCATAGGTTTTGGTGAACCTAGAGTGCCCTGCTGTGGGTGTAGAATGAAACTCAGAAAGTACCATGGATTTAAGATTTGATTGTTTACATAAATACAAATGGCCTTTGTATTGAATTTCCTCTTGGATCCAAGAGTACCCTGGGGAAGCTGAAGCCTTGGACTGCAATTGGTGGATCAACTGTGAACTTTTGCGATCTTGTAGCCATTCCTAGTGAATGGCTTGGAGCCAATATCATACAATGAATGAAAGAAAAAAAAGGGATCCTTCGTCTTCATATTTTCAGGAAGGTGCATCCACAACCACATTTTCTTTGCCTTTCTTATAAATGATCTCATGATCATATCCAAAGAGTTTAGTCAGCCATTTTTGTTGTTCTAGAGAGGAAATAAGTTGTTCCAGAAAATACTTGAGGCTTTGATGGTCTGTCTCGATTTGGAAATGTTTCCCCAATAGATAAGGATGCCATAGATCCATGGCATGCAGAATAGCCAACATTTCCTTTTCATAGATGGATTTGCCCTGATTTCTTTCAGATAGTTGCTTGTTGTTAAAGGCCAAAGGTCGACCCTCTTGCATAAGGAAAACACCAATTCCTTTCCCTGAGGCATCACATTCCAACACAAAGGTCTTTATGAAATTGGGAAGGGAGAGGACTGGAGTGGTTCACATGGACATCTTCAAGCTCTAAAAATCTTGAGCAATGGCTGGAGTCCAAGTGAAAGAGTTCTTTTTTAAGAGAGTAGTGAGAGGTGTTGCAATCTTCCCATAATTCTTAACAAACTTGCGATAATACCCTGCTAAGCCTAGAAATATATGCAATGTCTTAAGATTCTTTGGGTGACGCCATTCTTGCATAGCTTCAATCTTTTTAGGATCCACCCTGATGCCATCTTTTCCAACCATATGACCCAAGTATTCTACTTCTGAGGTGCCAAAAGAACATTTAGACTGTTTCAGGAAAAGTTGGTGCTGAGAGAGTAGATGGAGAACTCGATACACATGAGCAAGATGGTATGTCCAGGTTTTTATATAGATGAGGATATCATCAAATAAAACTAAGACAAAATGGTGAAGAAAAGGATGAAAGACATGATTCATGAGGCTTTGGAAGGTGGAGGGGGCATTACATAAGCCGAAGGGCATGACCAAAAATTCATAGTGGCCCTCATGAGTTCTAAAGGCAGTCTTGGGAATGTCTTCCTCTTTCATATGTATCTGGTGGTAGCCCGAATGGAGATCCAGTTTAGTGAAGAATTGGGTGCCACTCAATTCATCCAGGAGGTCATCAATGACAGGAATGGGGAATTTGTCTTTGATGGTAAGTTTGTTGAGGGCACAGAGGTCAGGACACATTTGCCAAGAAACTTCTTTCTTCGGTACCATGACCACAGGAGACGAGTAGGGGCTTGTACTAGGGAGGATAACACCTGCATTAAGGAGTTCCTAGACCATTTTCTCAATTTCATTTTTTGGGAAAAGGGGTGACGATACAGATGGATATTGGGAGGAAGGCTTCTGGGTATAAGGGGAATGCAATGATCATGAACACTACAGGAAGGAGGGAGGCCTTGGGGAGTGGAAAAGACCAATTGATATTTAGAAAGGATGGCTTGGAGGTCTTGTAGTACCGAGGGTGTCTTTGTTTCTTGTATGGCATGGAGTTTGGCGATAACACCAGAATGACCCTTTTTGAGCAGCTTTTCCATGCGATGGGAACTAATGATCTCAGGTGAATCGACGGTGATTCCTTGTAACTTATATTGGTGGCCCTCCTGGTTGAATTGCATGGTTAATTATTTAAAATCCATGAGAATGGGACCCAAAGTTTTTAGCCAGTCTGCACCCAACAAAATGTCACAACCTCCCATGTCGATAGAAAACATATGGGATTTTAGGTGGTAGTCACCAATTTGGAGATGCACATTTTCATAACGCCCTCCACAATTCATGGAACCACCATTGGCAATCATGATTTGGAAATTATTGATGGCATGGATGTAGAAATGAGTTTCTTGGGCAATGTTGCGATGAATAAAATTATGGGTGCTGCCACTATCAACCAGAATGATGACCTTTTGATGCTTGATGTAACCGATTAGCTTGAGGCTTTGGGGAGTAGAGAATCTAGTGAGAGCATTGAGGGAAATGACCGATTCTACTTCAGGAGGGTTTGAGGGAGGGGTTATGTCAGTGGATTCAGGTGACTTAGACAAAGAGGGAGTTTCTTTATCTTCTTTCGAAATCCCCTCGGAGATGGCCATAAAAAGATTTTGTTCTTTACACTTCTGTCCCAGGAAATATTTGTCATCACAGTTATAACAAAGGCCTTTGAGCTGGCGTTCAACCATTTCATCCCTGGTCAACTTTTGGATCTTTAGTGGAGTAGAGAGAGTAGTGGGATTTATTGTTTTAGTGCAAGGGATAAAGGAGGGTTTGTAGTTTTGAGCAGATACAACCTGTTTTTCTTATTTATCTCTTTTGGTATCCTCCACCCAACTCTTAGGTCGATCCATGAGGACATGGGACCGAATTGCATCCTTGAGGCCACTGATAAAACATTCTCAGAAAAAGGCAACATACATGCCCTTTGTTCTAAAAGCCATGCACTCAAAGGAACCTATAAAGTCTTCCATTATTCCTAATTGTTTCATCTTCTTCAAATGGCCCAAATGGTTGGTGTCAATTTCAAAGAGTTCATAAAGATCTGCCACAAAGTTTGTCCAAGAAATATACCCTTGATGAGAAGTTTTTCTCCATTACCACCATTTCCAAAGTTATTGATCTAGATGGAGAACACCATACTGGAATTTGACCAAGTCATCTGTAATGTCGTACAAAGAGAAGCAATGTTGCATTTGGGTTACCCAACCAGTGGGGTCCGAGCCATCAAATTTGGTCACATCCACCCGTGAAAGGCGTAGTTCATGTTGAAAGTGATGGTTTTGCAAGGTATGGGAATGAGAGGAATGATCACCTTCTGTATGTGGAGGTGAGGAAGAGGAAGGGTTATCTGTAGGAATATGCAGTTTGGTGCAGAGTGCTGAAAAGACTGATTCAAGTTGGGTGGTGAGGTCTTGTTTGATTTACCCCATTGAGGACTGCATGGTTGTATTGATGGTGGAAACATTGGCACTGAGTCGTTTCACTTCTTGTTGGGCCTCAATGGGACCAGATTGCAAGGTGTTGAAGTGAACTTCCAAGTCTTGGATAGAAGTATGGACCATGAGGATGAGGAAACTGAAAAGGGGTGGGCAGGGTAAAAATATTTGGCCAAAAGAATGATATGGATGAATGTGATAAGGGTGAAGAGATGAATCCAATGGAATAGGTCTCGAATAATGGTGAAAAATTTTCCAGACTTTTTTTATTTTTTATTTTTTTTATAGAGTTATACTTCAGTCTGAAGAATACTGCAGAGAGGAAATGCCCAAATGCTTAACCAGAAAGAAATGTGTATTTACTTGGCAATCTGAACACAGTTGTGTGGCAATAGATCTTGTCTATTTTAATTTGTTTATGTTTCTATCCCCCAAGGGTTAGGTATTCAAGGGTTCTACAGACAAGGGTTTCCCCTATGCTATATCTCTCTGATATACGTGCGGGGTCCAATAGTAGTACTCGGCCCAATATCTCAGTGCACTATCTAAGGAGCATAGACCATACCCTTAGACATACTACCTGACTACCCAGGTACTAGAGAGTATCTTCCCGAGTGTTGTTCTCGATGACACTATACTAGTTAGGCGACCAATCAATTTATCTAAAGAGGGCTTTAGGTAATCTAGGTCGATCCGTACATAGGTTTTTTCTTATGTTCTACCACTCAAAGGGGTACCAACAAGGGTTACAAGGGTGGCCAACAGATGTGTGCTTAAGTACCACTTTTATTTGCTGCGTGTATGATTCCCTCAACTGTGGGTTTATGTGTGTAACGATAGATCTATGTGGCTTAAAGACGTCAGAATATGTCATTGCCCTGAAAAAAATTTAACCCACACTTCGTGCTGAGGAAAGTTCTCTGATACCACTTGTAATATACCAGATATAAAATGTATGCAAAACTGAAATAAAATGCTAGTAATGGAATAATAGAAACAATATAACCAGAACATTCACCACAATAACAATGAAATGATATGAGAATACCAACAGAAATAGAACTTTGAATCTGAAATAAATGTTCACGGGCCTCTTTGAGGGGCAACCTCCAGTTGAGAAAATCTCTATTACAATAATATCCAAGCTAGGGTTCTCATACCCTTGAATCCTATTTATACTAAAAAGAAGCATCTAGAGGAAGATCCTTCTAGAAGTGGAAGCTTCTATTCGGTCTTCTTACATCCGCCTTATTCTATTTTACTGAAATGCCTTATTAATATTGAACTTTATTACATCTGAATATATTGTTCTACCTATGTGCGGGTTGGGAACCTAACACAAACATATATGTATTTCTTGGACATATCCTCACTCGGATTTGTGTACCGATATGTTGTTAAGATCAAGAAGAAGTTAAAGAAAAGGAATAAGCAGGATTTTGTGTTTTGCTAACCCATCGTAGTAGAATCTTGATAAAGGTGGTCCTCACTTCCAGATAAAAGGACAAAGAGAGGATGTACAACACTAGGACAACTAGTCCAAGACATTTAAAAAGAATGGTAATGTGAATTCGAAGAAGGAAATTAGAAAGTGGTGTTTTTGTAGGAAAATTCCCCTGTGGACAAGTGATTGTCCTCTTGGATCTTAGACCCCCCCCTTTGACCAAGATATAAAGCTACTAACTTTGAACACTGACATTCCTTTAAATGAGTCTAAACTATTCAAGAAATAAGAAGAAGGAAGTATGAGTACCTTTTTATGAAGTTTGTCCTCGCTCGATCCGGGTTGATCTTGATGTCCAAGTCCTCCAATGAATTATGCAATCCAATAGACAATGAATACAAAGCATACTTCCTATTCTACCAAGATTAGTTTAAAACTGGATTCATCATAAGAGACAAGCCCATGCAAATGTACACAAACTTGAAGGAAACATGCCAAGCACATATATATTAATGAGAACAAAACAAGGTGCTTACAAATGTAGATGCAGATGTAGCAACTTCACCAAGTCCTCCTTGTCCGAACTCTTGCTCAAAATATCCATGATCAGAATGACAATACTTGTCACTGATTATTCCCCCACTTTCACCATGACAATGCCTCATTATATAGTCTTTGAGAGGCTCTAACACCTTAGATATTCTTGGGATAAGTTCATGATATGACTCCATTAGTTGTGGGACTCCCCTTAGATCTAGCCTTGAACTTGTATTCGAGCCAAACTGACTCGGATGCTTCTTATCTCTCCTTAGAGATAAGGGCGATTTGTCCCAAGATTTTCTCGATAGATCGACGCTCACTCAAAGTTGGCCACAGAGCGTTGCAGCACTCCCTACTAAGATTTCAAGCAACACTAGCACTCCTTGCAACTGGGCATGGGAGTGTTGATCTCCAAAAATACTTTTAGGATGGTAATTCCGCAAGGTAAAATATTATACTCATTGCCAAAAGATATATTTTCATCTTCTAATGAGTCTTAGAGGATATCCCATGTTTTCTTATGATGTCATCCACGATGCAACATAGGAGAGATGATAGTATTATCTTTGTGACACTTTTGACACTTGCGAAAAAAGTGCGACACTTGTGACACTTGAAATAATGATAATGAGACATCATCGAAGTGAGTAATTTTGAAGTGTAACAGATTCCCCCCCAAACTGCGAGGTCAGAAGATGGAAAATGATGATTTAAGTACTTTGTAGACTTTTGAAGCAAGGGTATGGAGTCAGAGAACCTGGTATAAGCTGCAAAGAACCATTAAACAAATGTTATGACATGTTTCAAACCCAAGGAAGGCATACCTATGCTTGAGTGATAAAGTAATTTTAAGGTATGGTCGCCATCAAATACACTACGAATCCATAATCATATTGAGTTGAGGGTATAGCCACCAAAGATACAATGTGGATCTATACTTCCATGACATGAACTGATAGTAGCCACAATAAATACATAGTGTATCTACAAGATGACAAGACATAGCCACAAACCAATACAAAGTGGATCTATGTAACAATATATATATAAATATGCTCAAATGATCTCCTTTCACAGCCTGGGTAAAGTAGATATCAGAGTGAACACTCAACCTAGGGTCTTCTTCCCAACTCTGATGTGGCACGAGTCTAGCCATGTGAATAGATGTTTTGATGTAAAAAATGGTATAAACTACTTGATTACTGGTCATTGACATAAACTATTAACAAGTGTGAGGGAAATCACCAATGATGTCAATGACTCCCAAGGTACCCTAGTACAATCTAATGAATGTGAATAGATGAGCTAAATTCAAACATTCATGGAATCATTCGATCAAAGTTCAATGATGTAAACCCATCGTCAGAAGCAAGGAGCCTGCCATTGATGCATGTAGGTCCCAAGGTACTAACTGGTTTCTAATTCTAAGTCTTGGATGATGTGTTGAAGCTGATAGGAAAAGACTCGTCGAAGGAGGGCCTTGATGTATCCCCCATCAATGACACGAAACTGACATAGATATGTAATATGGTGAATAAAATGAATATGCACTAACACAGGTATTGAAAATGGAAATTTGTGATGTTTAAATCTCGAGGCAGATAGTTCCCTTGAACACTAAGGCACAAACAACAGAAACATGACATGGACCAAAAAACAATGCAGTGGATACTGTGACTTTCATCGGGTGACCCAAAGGATTAAAGAAACTTAGAGGATTGGTGCAATGCAGAGTTTCAGTGGGTTAAAATTTATGTAAGAACAATGTGTCATGTTCCAGGGAGACTGCAAGAGTGACTTGTGATGTTCCCAAAAAATGGCTTGGCTTGCTTCCTTTAATTTTCCCCCCATCCAGATAGATGAGTACCTCTTTTTATTTTTATGAGCTCGAGTAGGATAAAACATGATCGATATAACTCACCTTCTGTTGTAGGAAAATTCCCTTATGGACAGGTGAATTTCCTCTTGGATCTTAGACCCCTATGACCAAGATAGAAAGGTGCTAACTTTGAACACTAACATTCCTTTAAATGAAGTTAAACTAGTCAAGGAAGAAGAAGAAGAAAGTATGAGTGCCTTTTTATAAAGTTTGTCCTCACTCGATCCAGGTTGATCTTGATCTCCAAGTCCTCCAATGAATTATGCAATCCAATAAACAACAAAGAAAAAGCATACTTCCTATTATACCAAGATTAGTCTAAAACTATATTCATCAAAAGAGACAAGACCATGCGAATGTACACAAACTTGAAGGAAACAGGCCAAGAACATATATATTAATGAGAACAAAACAAGGTTCTTACAAATGTAGATGCATATGTAGTAGCCTCCCCAAGACCTCCTTGTCAAAACCCTTGCTCAAAATCTCCACGATTAGAATGACAATAGTTTTCACTGATTATTCCCCCACTTTCACCATGAGAATGCCTCCTTATATAGGATTTGAGAGGATCAACCACCTTAGATATTCTAGGGATAATTTGAGGATATGACTCCATCAGTTGTGGGATTCCCCTTAGATCCATCCTTGAACTTGGATTCTAGCCAAACTGACTCGAATGCTTCTTAGTTGTCCTTATATATAAGGGGTATTTGTCCCAATATTTCCTCAACAGGTCGACGCTCTCTCAAAGTTGGCCACAGAGCATTGCAGTGCTCCCTGCTAAGAGGTGAAGGAGTGCTAGTGCTCCTTTCAAGTGGTCAAGGGAGCATTTATCTTCAAAAATACTTTTATGATGGTAATTCCTCAAGGTAAAAGCTTGTACTCACTGCCAAAAGATATATTTTCATCTTCTAATGAGTGTTAGACGATATCCCAAGTGCTCTTTTAATTTCAACCGCGATGCAACATAGGCGAGATGAAAGTATGATCTTTGTGACACTTTCTACACTTGTGAAAAAAGTGCAACACTTGCAACACTTACGATAATGATAATGAAACATCATCGAAGTGAGTAATTTTGACGTGTAATAGGTGCGAGTTTCACAAAATCCCTTGGGAAAATATTGATGAATGTCGCTCCAAACAATCATTGGTGGATAAGACAAAAGCCTTAGGGTTAGGTGTTGACATAGACTCTTACTCACAACTGGAAAGGGGAAAAATATCATTGACACATAACCTAGTGTCACCAACGCTACCACAAAAGTGCAACTAGAGGAGCCAGATGAGCCTAAAGAATGGGAGTTCCTCTTCTACTCATAGATGTGGCTGAAAGGGACCCCACTCAATTTAGTGGTATCCATAAGAAACTAATATCAGTAGAGGTTTCCCATAGGTTGAACCTAACAATGACTCTACATTCTTAGCCCTACACCATCATTTTTCTTATCTAGAGGTGAGACATATGTGTCAACCAATAATATCTCTTACACTATGGAATAAAACCCTTCAAAGATGAGGAATTGTGTGATTTTTTATTAGGGAAACCATATATGTCAAAGCATCATGCTCTTTATGAATATAGGCCTTGTAGTGTCATTATTACTTTTGGAGTTAGTCCCAAATACTGCAGTTTCTTTGATCTTCACAAATCAATGAATAAATATGTTTTCTCAGACTGGGAGATTTGTCCTCTTTATGGTTCAGTTGGAAGGTGAATGAAATTTCACTTCAACTTCCAAAACCTTTGTGCAAGGCATCTCCACATAATAAAAGTAGGTGTACAAGATATTATAAGAGCACGAAGACATCTTTTCCTCACCTAGTGGGGTTCCTTTACACTATCGTGATAAGAACTCAATTGATTTGACACCTGGTACTCCTTTTTGTAACGACCATGTATATTGGCATTTTGTAATGGATAATGAAGAAATCAAATTCCAGATACAAGAACTAATTTTGAAGGGTCATCTCAAAAAAATATATTCACCTTGTGGGAGCCCAATTGTTTTGGTAAAAAGGAAGGGTGGGACATGGTGAATTTGTATTGATTATATATCCCTAAAAAAGAGTATTGTCAAGAACTAATACCCAATCCCTTGTATTGACGATCTTCTAAATTATCTCAAGGGAGACAAATTTTCGAGCAAGATTGATTTGAAGAAAGGTTACCAACAGGTGTTGATAAAACAAACCAATCTATGAAATACAACCTTTAAGAATAAATAAGGTATTTTCGAGTGATTAGTCATGCTTTTTGGATTTACTAATGTCCCGACCATATTCATGTGGATGATATATTTTGATCATTAAAAAACTCTTGTTTGGTCCTATATTTGGATGAAATCCTCATATTTAGTGAAATGTGGGAGGAACATTTGGAGCACATTCAAAATATCTTCAGAAACTGGCGACAACAAAAGTTATATGCCAATTTAGAGAAGTGTTCTTTTGGCATGTAAAGGATCCAATATTTGGGATATATCATGGATGAGTAGGGTTTTCATGTGGATCCATCCAAGATCCAAGTCATCCACAATTGGTCGAGATTAAAAAATTCTTAGGCCTCGCCAACTTATACCATAGGTTTGTGTTGGGTTTCTTTCATATTGCTTGGGCCCTAAGCCAGGTGACCAAGGGTGGAGAGAAGGAATTTTTTTGGGGGATTTCATCCCAACATAAAGAATTCAAGAATTTGAAATTCCACCTCTCCTTAGCACCAACTCTTATTCTTCTATACCTGCAGCAACCATTTGAGTTTAAGAAAGATGTTTCGATTATGCTATCGGTGTAATCTTCACTCATCATGGTCATCTAGTGGCATATCACAACGAAACACTATCTAATGTTGTTTATAGATACCCCACTTATGAAAAATATATGTACTCCAATATGCAGGCATGTCGACAATGTAACTATTACATTCCAGGGAAGGAAGCAATCATCCACACTAATCACAGGCCTCTGTAATTCATGCAAACACAAGTAGAGTTACAAAATGACCTCCATTAGAAGTGGTCCATGTACCTACAATAATTCCACCTAAACATCAAGTGAAAAAAGGGAAACACCAACCATGTTTTAGAATACCACATTCGACCCATGGTTGTGGCACTAACCATAGTTCTTGACTTCTATAGGCATGAGACGTCTAGGTGGACACAATTATATAATAGTGAATTTGACTTTACTTCCACACAACACACATTGAGAGTAGGAAAAATAGTTCCATACTTTCATCTCCAATATGGACTGCTATGCCATATGAGCCATCTCTTTGTTCCTTGAAGTGAGCGTGTAAAGATTATTTAGGAAGATCATTATAGTCGGGAAGAAAGATACCTTGGTGTGGAAAAAACAATGGAAGTACTGCAAAATCATTTTTATTGGCCTAAGCTTCGACAAGATGTCTGCAAGTACATTATATCTTGCACTACCTATACCATTTCCAATCCCACCATTAGTAAATAGAGGTTGTTCACCCCTCTTTATACTTCAAATAGGCTTTTGGATTCCATCTATGTGGATTACATATCTAATCCTCCTTTAACAAAGAATGGGAACAACTTTCTCTTTCTGGTCATTGATTGATTCTCTAAGATGGTAGTTTTGGCACATTGGAAGAAGAGCATCATAGACGATACCATTGCCAAGGTCCTATTTGAACATATTTGGGTTCATTTTGGACTTCCACGGACCATTATTTTAGATCAAGACAGTAGGTTCCTAAGTAAGTTTTTGTCCATCCTATGGTCGATGGTGGACACCAAGATGACCAAATCATCTGCCTTCAACCCACAAGGTGATGGAGAAACAAAGGTAGTCAACAAGATGATTGTCCATATATTGAGGATGTACAATTCCAAAAATCCATTCACATGGGATGAGATCCTTCCTTATGTTCAACATATCTACAACAAAGTCATTCATAGCTCTATCGACCATAACTCTTTTCAGGTGTTCTTGGGGTTCCCTACATTGACCCCTATTGACATAAATCTACCCATTGCAACTGCATAGGAAGATTCCTCTTATGCTCAGATCGCGTTTTATGAAGAAAACAATTTTTTTGAGAAATATAGAAAATCCAAGAAAAAATTCATGATAATTTGCAAAAATCCAATGCCAAGTACAAGAAACTCCACAATAAACATCGGGTACCACACAAGTTTCAGGTGGGAGATAAGGTATTCTTGGATTTGTAGAAAGAGTGTCTCATAGGACCCCATCAAAAGTTACACACTAGACAATATGATCCTTACACCATAACCAAGTATGTGGGTGATAATTCTTTTGAATTAAGTATTCCTCCTTTCCTTGGCTTGCACCCAATATTTAATGTGGAACTGCTTCGATCATATTTTCCACTTTTCTTGGAAACTTTGGATGCATCCAAGTACTTGGGACATACATAACTCAATCATGACTACATTGAACAGGTGAATTTGGATCATATCATGGACACCAATATGAAGGGAACCCACCAAAAAAACATCAAGCTATATTTGGTCATCAAAGCAAGGTGGTTTCTTCACCGGGGAAAGTGGCTCACCAAGAGCAAGGTTTAGTAGAAGTTTCCCCGTATGATGGGGGAAATTTACACAATTGGGACCATTGCTTCCTAAGGTGGGAGGATTGATCTATGTGGATACTAGTGGACACCCACATGTTCCACTAATTCATAATGGTTCCACATCTCGACATTGTTTCTAAAATTGTTTGGGTTCCAAACTTTTGGGGGCATTTTGAGGCCCTAAATAATGTTTTTTGGCCTGATAGCACCTAACATGTAGCCAAAGGTAGATGTTAGGATGAATGGAATGTGTACTCCTATATTCAACCTTTTTTATGGTGTACTAAGCACCCCAAATGGAGATCATATGAAATTTTTTTACCCCCGAGAACTTGGCGTATCAACTAACCACATCAAGGCCCACAAACCTTTTGGTACTTCATCTTATGGGGTTTGGGATTTGGATATTTAGGGTTTTATCATTGATTCTTTATGTCAAAATTAATTTTCATCCTCTTTGTAATCATGTTATTGCAAATTATCGTAGCTGACACATATCTCTCTCCAAAGATAAGTTAGCACCATTCTAGCTAACTTGTGTGCTTTGCATTTTACAACCTTTTGTATTCTAGAAAGTCATTAATATTATCTGAATTTTATTTTATTATTGCAATCCTTGAAATATATCTATGTATTTCCTTGTTATATGTCTAGTATATCTCTTCCTTTATGTTGTTCTCACTATAATCTAGATCAATATTTTAAAACTACTTTCCATTTCTTTTAATCTAAAGAATCGATACCGCAGATCTCCCACTATAATAAGGTTTATCACAAAACTGAGTCAAACCCTTGGCCACAAAGGAATCCCCATGCAACCAATAATAGTTATGATACCAAATGTAGATTTTAACCTTGTAAAATTTATTACTACAAATAGATTCTTAGTAAAAATAGAAAAGACACCATGGCACACTCACACATTACATGAAAATTTTACCCTGGAAACCAAAATCAGGAAAACCAACAACTTGTTTAGATCCACACCCCTAATATTTATTCACAATATCCCTTCACTATTTACAATATAATATATATAGTATCGTGTGACATCCAAACCCCTAATTTATTGACCTTGATTAGTCATCAACCCTAATTCCTTAACCAGAATTAGAAAACCATCAATGAAAACCATGTGCCAAAAGGCCACCAAAACTAGATGAAAAAAACCACCAATATTTTTTTTGGGGGGGATCCACCCTAGAAACCCCAACACACCCCACGACCTCCCCTTGCTCCCATATCAATTTATAGTACATGGGACCAATCCTGCAAAGAATATAACACATATTCAACAAAGTTGTAGATGATTTGAGTGCAAGGAATCAAAGTCAAATAAGGGAATTCAAAGATATTAGGGTGTCAAAAGAGGATATAATAAATKGTAGTAATGTATGAGGTCATAATGGGATATGTATTAGGAAACATATACCAAAATAACCTAAAATTACAGAGAGAATGATGCAGGAGCATCACTCCAAGACAGCTACACGTCAGCCAACCAACACATCAAAGCATGCATTCAATGGAGGAGAGAGGCACAACCTTCTCGATTTTCAAATTTTGAAAATTGTATTAAATGTTATAAGGCTGGTAGAGCCAAAATCCATGCATGTGCATAGGCTTTAGATAAAGGTTTCCTTAAATGGTTGTAAGGCTGATATCTAGATCTGATTCAGACTAGACAACCATTCAATGTAATAGAATGTAAATTAAGGAGAGTTGGTGAGATGGAGGGAAGAGCTCAAGGAGCCCCTTTTGTAAAAAGATCCTTTGTATCTATAGGATTAGTTGGCAGAGTTTGTAGAGAAGGAGAGTAGAAGTAGAGAGAATAGGTTATAGAAGAGAGAGTTGAGACTCTGTTGCAGTCCGAGCTCGAACACATTGCAAAGAGGCATTTCATATTAATACAATCAGAGGAGTTTTTCCTACATGTTATTTTGTGTATGTTGATGAATGTCTTTATGTGTTTATGATATGTTGTAGATGTATGTTAGATTTTCATTTGTAGGGATAGATATATTTTACTATCTGTGGGTTTACTGATTTCACGTCTGGTTCTTTGAGGCTTCATGCAAAAGGTTGCGTGACAGAACGCTGAGGGTTTTGTAAGCCAGTGCATAGAGTGCACTTCTAATTTCTGTGGAATTTGGACAGAGTTGTGCCAAGAGGGTGCACCAGAGGATGTATTAGACCCAGGGAGAATCCTCAAGGTTGTTGAACACCTTGAAGGTAAGACTATGCGGAGGAAGGCACAGAGAAAACATAATCACTGAGGGTTTTGTGGAAGCTATGCCAAGAGGGAATTGAGAAAATGCATAAGATGCATTGAGGGGAACTCTATTTTGAGTTTAGTGAGAAGACAGAGTCACTGAGGATTCTGGAGAACTCTGCCAGGAGGGAATTGAGTTGGTGCAAGTGTGCACATAAGGAACTCTTTCAAGTTTTGAGATAACATAAGTGTCATAGAAAGACACTCACAGGGTTACTGAACACCCTATAGGCTTAGAAAAGCGTACTTGAGAAGGAAGTTATAGAAGAGGGAACTTCCATCCCTTCAAGGAGAAGGCAAGGGTCAAATCCCTTAGAGGTTCAAATAGGAAAAGCTTAGGACGGATAGCACAGTTGTGTGCAGGGACCTTGAAAGTAGTGCAGAGGTTGGGAAACCCTTTGAGGTTTCAGAGTGAACAAATCTCAGGTGGAGGAACACCTCTTTGAATACAGGTGGGAGCAAAGCTTACAGGCTTCATAGCAAAGATAAAGGCTGAGGCCTTTTGGAGCAATGAATCATCCAAAGGAAAGGAAGAAGGGCATGCTCAACGTAGAGAACAACTGTCGTTAGATCAGTAGGAGAGGCGAGATATGGGTCATTGAAGTCTACATCTAGATGCACGTAGGAAAGTGAACAAGGAAGAGAAAGAGATCTAGGCCGTCAGATCTTTTGCAAAGGACCGATAGCTATCAGATCCAAAAGAAGGTGCGAGGGGTTTAATCCCTGGGAAGCTGCATAGAAGGGTAGAACGAACGATAGACACTTTGAGGGAGGAGTGTCGATTTGCTGAGATCTGTCGGATCCATAAAATGTGTGCAAGGTTTAAACCTCGTAACAAAATAAGGAAGAGGACTTGTCAAGTCCCAAAATCATCAGGACCGTCCATTTTGGAGGACAGGTGGCAGAGATCTGGATCATTTTGTGAATTTGGGGTTCATGAGTTTGGAGGGCAGACAAAATTATTGGTTTCGCGAAGTCCTGAGTTGCGAGGAGTGGGGAAGGAGATCCAAACCGATGGATCCAAGCCACAAGAGAACCATTGGATTAGAACCGTCGCGTGGTATCACATATCGGGGGTTCGAGGGTTGAAAGAATTTCTTTTTGACTACGAAGTCACGAAGTGTCGAGCGCAAAGGGCTCATGTGAACACATAGCACATCCGTTAGGTGGGGCCACGTGGTTGATAGGTGGCGTAACAAGAAGCGCCCAGAGAAAGGTGGAAGTGGGTGGCAGGTGGTGGACACACGTCGCCTGGGAAGGAGTCAACCCATTGTTGACTTATCGTGTTTCGGGGATTCACAAAGGAAGAGCATGAGGGCTCAACACTCCAACTCATGAGGTCACGAGTTGAGAGCAATGCTAGTGTTTAGCCTAGCCTATGGTTATATGTGGAAGGCATTAACAAGGAGGAGCCATACCTGTATCGCATCTCGGGTATCAGAGGTTTGGAGAAAGGGGATTCGAGAGCTTCGACTCATGGACTCGTGAGATCGTGAGTCACGAAAAGTGCCTTTGGGTGTAGGGATTGATCATAGCACTGTGGTCGCTTGGAGGAGGTGAAGTTCACACCTTGCGCATGTTTGTATAGGTGGGGTTTTCATGAAGGACCCGTGGATCGGATTCGCGAGGTTCCAATATGGATCCGAGGGAGGCGCTTTGGCTCGAGGAGAATTTAGAATGATCCTGTGCGGATCTCAGTCAGAGGGTCGGGGGTCTGCGTCAATTTGGTATCAGTGCATGTTTATGTCGGTATATTGCAGGCAGAGGGAGCTAGAGGAAAAAGGAAGGCAAAGTGTTGAAACTCTGTTGTGATTGTTCGCAGATACGTATCAATCAATAGACAATCAAGTCGACTATAAGGAGAGGTTGGAAGCACTCGTGGTTGTAGAGTGACAACAACAAGTTTTCCAGGATGGCAGATAGGAACAGGAAGATCGCTACTGTCGAGTAAAATTAATGCTTGTAAATTCAACAATAAATTATCAATCTGGGAGGTTCGTAAACTTACGAGGTGTAATCATAGGAAATGCAGGGCTAAAGTGAACTAGCCTAATCTAGCATTCAAAACGAAATCACTCAAGACTGAAATGAGATCTAATTATGAAAGCGTGTAAAATTGCATTAAAGGAAACTAACCTAATGCTAAATAGAAATTGCAAATGAAATTGAATCTAACTATGAAAGCATGAAATCTAGAACTAATCTATGAAAACATGAAAATACATGAATTAAATCCAATGAAAGCATTTAAAAAACATCTACAACAACACACGACAAAAAGGTAAATGGCAAACCACTATGAGAAAGTAAAATCTTGCATTAAAACAATCCAATACATGACAAATAACGAAAATCACTATATCAAAACTACAAGACTATGAATCAAAGCTCAATCACTCTATTCTTATATTCTCTATTCTAAAGAGAGGCCTCCTTCAAAATGAGGAGAGAACACTCTTATTTATACATGAATGAAGATAACAAAATCATAATTACAGATCCACTTTTCTCTCAACCTCTCCCTTCAAATCCTCCACAAATATCTTGGATAAGATATTCTATCCATGATCTTCTCCTTGAAGTTAGCTTGAATGATTATATCCAAATCAAAACTTGAAGATGAAATTCGAATTTGAAGCTAGGTGGTGATTTTTGAATTTGTGAAAATCTTCAAATATGCCTGTAGTCATAATAAAACTCATCCAACTTTGAGATATAATAAAAATATGTTAATTTTCTAGTATTTAATCACAAATTCTCTTAAAAATACCTAAAAATAAATAATTTGGAAAAGGGAAATATAAACCCATATGTATTATGAAAGTGATGGAAATTAATGGTTTTATGGAAGGATAAAGTAAGAAGGAGGTGATAAATGGTGTATGATCAAGGAATAAAAGGTGGTTTTATGCGGCCCAACATTCCCCCCAACTGAAGTTGTTGCGTGTCCTCATGCAACTATGAATTGATTCTCTTTAGATTTTTGGCATCTTAGCTATGGCTTTACATGATGATAATGTGTGACAATAAATCATTTCATGCTGAATGATACATGAGTGGCTGCAAATTTTCTTATGGTTGGTTCTTGTGTTAACAACATTTATTCATTTTACTTATTTTGTTGCTGCAAGTCATAATATTGGAAACATGCATGTACTAGAGATGATAAGTCATCAATGTACTTAGAAAGCCCTTTCTTCTTCATATTTGAATCATGCCAATACATATCAATGCTTTTGGAATCAAAATGAAACGAAACATAGTTTGGGAAAAACATGTTGGTTAATGGAAAATGAGATGATGAATATGTAAATGGAATTATAAAATGAATATCTCCCCTACCCCCCCCCACCCAACTGAAGATGTGGTATGAAAAAGTGAATGTAATTATGGTGAGAGAATTTTTCAAATTTATTTATTTCTAGCGTTTAAGGAATTACATGATTAAAGATTAGAAAAGAACATACCTCCACTTACCCAAAAAGTTGATGAACTATGCAATAGGAATGTGGCGGCTGCTGCTGAAAAATCCGAAGTGAAAGCGAAAATGTGAGATTCTCATATGGATGAAAATAATGTTGGCTGGTACTGAACAGGTACTGAACAAGTGTTGAAAGAGTGCTGAAACAAAATGGTGCAAAACTGGTACGAAACGGGTACAAAACCAGTACCGAACCGGTGCAAAATAGAATCTGAAAATACTGAAAATGGAAAGAAACAATAACTACAGTGAGAACAACCTGATCAAATTTATATCTAGTCAGATATCGAGCTCCAAGCTCTGTAACTGAAAACCAACTGCAACAGGGCAAGCATCCAAAACCGGCTGAGGTACAGAAAAATTTCCATTTTGGAGCAAAACAAATTTCTGACTAACTCTGAACTTGTCCTCCTTTTATTTCTAAGAGGAATCAACCAAAATCATAAAATCTGCAACAACTTCAAAGCTCATACCTGTGGTACAAATCTTTATTGTGTGAATAAATTTTCTTCAAGTCGAACACAAAAGGAAATCATTGGATTACCGACAATTAATGTATGTCGTTAACCAATGCGAGAGGATCCACCATTAATGTCAATGGGGCTCAGGGTACCAATAGTACATCTTAACATGTACGAATAAAGGTTTTGATGTCGAGTCCCTTGTAAGATATATCAATCAAGAGACATTAATGCATTCCCATGATTGTTAGCGAGGAAATTTTCCATTAAGGCATGCAGATTCCAAGGTACTAAATAGTCTCTAGCCTCAACTCCAGATAAGGTGTTGATGTCGATGGAGTGAGACTTGTTGGAAGGTGGACCTTAATGTATCCAACATCATCCAATAGGAGTGCAAAACATTTGTAGAAAATGATTTGGTGGAACAATGAACACTTACTAGTGGATTTTTCGAGCGCTAGTTAGTTTATGATCATTGCTTTTTCACATTTCAAGAGTCTGAAAAATGGCTAAAAGAAAACTCGATTATGAGGGAAAAGGTGAATGAAAATCAGGCAAAATGTATGTGATTCAGAAACGATAGTCATGTGGAAAATCATGATGTATAAGGAAATTGAAATACTGAATTTCAACATGGATGAGTTTGAAGGAGGGTGGTACGGAAACATATCATGACTCAATTGATTTTTTGAAAGATTGGTTATAGAAGCAAATGTCGTGACATGCGCAAAGGAAAACTCAACCCCTTCAATTTTTTAATAAAACATCTTTCTGAAAAGTTTTTGTGATTCGTGAAGTCACTTCTGAATGCAATTTGAATGTTTTTGACCCTAAAAAAAAATGTTAGCAATTTCCTGCAACAACCTTGTGAGAATATTGATAAACATAAAGTGCAAGAAATATTTTCTTAGCAAATCAAGTCAAAGAAAATGAATGTAATGTATTTTATACCTGATAGCGGTAACTCCTCTTAAGTAGTCTTCGTCGTCAAAACCTGTTTCTGAATGACTTGTGAAAACAAGTTAGTGTAAGCATGAAATTTATGGTTTTGAGAGGATTTGTAAGTCCATTCGCAATTTTTTTAAAATTTGTTTTAATTATTTTTTATTTATTTAATTTATTTTTTTAAAGTTTTTTTTTCATTTACAAAAACCCTCTTTCTAAAAAAAAAAGATTCTTTGTGTTTTTATATTTTTATGTGTTTTTATATTAGTTTATATATAGATATATTTATAAACTAATGAAATTTTATTATTTTTATGTGTTTTTTTTTTATTTATTTTTTAAAAATACTACAACATTATTATCTCAAGTAATACCACTTCTGATTGGTGAATGTTTTTTTTTTTAAGGAGAATGTCTCATTTTAAAACATTAGTGTTAACCAACCAAAAGTATCCATAAGCAAGTGTGTTTTATTGTTTTTGTTTTAATCTAAAGAAAATTAAAATAATGAAAATTCTACTAAACCATAAACCAGGATTGCAAGAAAAACACAAGTTACAATTGCTTATACAAAATTTCAATTCTTGACAACCATGTCATGCCACAATAATTCCTTCATATAATTCAAGATGAGGTTTATCTTCTGAATTTGAACGTGAATGAACTTCGTTGTTCTCGATTCTCCATGAACCTTCTGTCAGCATGCATCCATAAGAAAATAATAGTCAAACGTCTAGGCTGATTGGTATCCAATTTGCATTTAGTTTGAGTAATGATTGGGCATTCCACTTGGCATAGACGTTTCTTGCAAATCCGTTATTTCCCTAAATCTAGATTTTAATGTTTAGAAAAACACAAACTTCTCTCAAACCAAGCAGAATTTTGGCTAACCTTCCATGTGTCAACTAAATAAGACCCTTCTGCATGAAACCCATGTGGTCGATCTTCAAAATTTTGCTCCATTTGCTCAGAAATTGAACCCGAAGTTGATTGTCTGTTAGTGGACATTAACTAACAAAAATATTGGACCAACAAGCAAGATCGTGCTGCCAAGTATCAGAGCATGGCAGATAACCGTGAGTAGATAATAATCAACCCAACTAATCACGTGAAACCTTGGCTTATTCCCTTAATAGTCGAGTGTTCAAACCTCCTTATTCTATGATCCACACCGAGATCTCAGTTTGGGTAATTAATTGGACGCTGTTTTTTTTTCGTGTGTTGAATGGAGTTTGCAACAAACCCATCCGATCACCCTATTCTCAGGCCGATACCTAATATTTGATAAATATGCAACGGAATTTGATGGATATGCCAGGAGATTTGATGGATATGAATCTCCTTGTGATGGCTATATCAGATGAAGCAGATCTAACCAAACTGTTAAGCAAAGAGTGGAATTTTTCCACAACTATCGGCCAGTCAATCCATCTTGGAAAGATTTGATCTCGGATCCTCCTCAAGAGCCATTACTATCTTTCCCGTATGAAAAAAATCAACATCTAGATCAGAAAACATCCCATACTGTGCTAAGAGTCTCTAGCTTGGCCACACAAACTACGTTCAAAGCACCAGAAGTGAAGATTGAAGAAATGGAAAAGAAAATTTTGTTTATCCAAAAGAAACTACCATGAGTCTATAATGTCATTGCTGCAACTCAAACCAGAGACGAGTTGGCTGAGACAAAAGATTATTGTGGAAGAAATTTAAACGAAGTTTAAATGAGAACAAGGTCTTTGCACAGTCAACGAAGTTTTAGGAATAGCGAAATTTTAGTTTCACTATTCTTGGCCCGAGCCAAACAATGAACTTTAAGCATTCAGATCTAGGCAATGTGGAAATTTAGAAAAGTTTCAGATCTTAATTTTTATTGTTTTTGTTTGCAAGTTTTAGCGTGGCTGGTGTAAGTTGATATGATTCTGCCATATTCAATGTAGACTGAAATTCATGGAAGGCGAAATGTGCAGACAACTAAGGTTTTGAAAAACAGTTTTTTTTTTTAATAATTTTTAATGTGTTTTTGTTTTATTTGTGTTTATAGGTTTCGATATGAGAGAAAAGATGGAATATACAGGCGGAAAAATACATGCGAAGGAGATTAGGTTGTGTTTTTTTAAGTTTTGATGATTTTTTTTAAATGTGTTTTTATTTTATTTTGATGTTTGCAGGTTTCGTCTCGACGATAAATGCACAGAAGAATGGAATGAAAATAAAAGAATTTTTTATATTTTTATTATTTAGTGTTTTTATTTTTTATTTTTTTAATTTTAGATGCAAAACTAAATGTTTATTTGAAAAAAAAAAAAAAAAACTAATGAAAATGTTTTTCATTGTTGTTTTTTTTATACCTAAAAAGAATTTAGAAAAATTCCATTCTTAAAAATGTTTTTAAAGCATCATTTTTGTTGATTTTGAAACTACGCATTTATCCAAAAATTAAAACTTAAAACTAAAAGTGTTTTATTCCCTAACCTACCTACCCTATTATAATTGAGAATTATAATTATTTACGTGTAAACAAACTTCCAATGTAACCATCTATGTAGCATTAGTAAAAATATATTCACATGTGGTTTTGAAATTTTCACTTTGAAATGTACAAAAATGTAAGAAAACAATTGTGGTAAATGTGATTCAATGAAATAAGGAAGAAAGCATTGTACTGACCTGATAATTGATTGAAACCATTGTTCAATGTAGTTTTCGTAGGCTTGATTTCTTTCCTCATACAAATCACTCTTCATCTCCTCTTCATCATCCTCTTCGATCTCAAGCTCAATTGATTTCTCCTCATGAGATATGGGTATCTCATGGACTATAGGTTCTTCTTTCACTGCGGTCAAAATGAACTCTTCCTCAGAGGAAGACATCCCAGGTGCTACTAGAATCTGGGCAAGTCGTCCCAAACTTATGTTCATCATGTTCTTGTTCTTGTCTCTCCATATAGATTTAATAGAAAAGAGGCTCTTACAACACCAAAAGGATATGAAATCTGAATCTAAAAACTAAATGAATTAAACTGTTTGTAGAAAACACACTGTTGCAAAAATAAAAATAACACACTTCAGAAACAAAAATAAATCAACTTAAAAATCAAGTGCGATGGGTGAAAATTGGTACAGAATCAGTGAAAAACTAGAAACAAACTAGTACGAAATGAGTGCAAAATCGGTACAAAACTAAAAATGAACAAATGCAAAAATAGAAAAAACAAACTAGTATGAAAGCAAAAACTAGTGCATAATGAAAACAATCCAAACTTACACTTACAGAAATGTAAATTCAACTAACTAAAGAAAACTCACACATCCTACATGTATCGACTATGATGAGGTCGAGCCCATTCAGTCTCTCGAACGATGCGTAGGCTCCTCCCCACGTCTTACAACCCTGACACCTCCAAGTTTAGGAACATGACTAAAACACACTTGCATGAAATAAAATCAGTTGCACACAACTGAAAATAAAATCTAACTCTAACCCTTTTAACATCTCCCCGGCAACGGAACCAAAATTGTCGAGTAAAATTAATGCTTGTAAATTCAACAATAAATTATCAATCTGGGAGGTTCGTAAACTTACGAGGTGTAAGCACAGGAAATGTAGGACTAAAGTGAACTAGCCTAATCTAGCATTCAAAAGGAAATCACTCATGACTGAAATGAGATCTAATTACGAAAGCGTGTAAAATTGCATTAAAGGAAACTAACCTAATGCTAAATAGAACTTGCAAATGAAATTGAATCTAACTATGAAAGCATGAAATCTAGAATTAATCTATGAAAACATGAAAGTACGTGAATTAAATCCAATGAAAGCATTTAAAAAGCATCTACAACAACACACAACAAAAAGGTAAATGAAAAACCACTATGAGAAATTAAAATCTTGCATTAAAACAATACAGTACATGACAAATAATGAAAATCACTATCTCAAAACTACAAGACTATGAATCAAAGATCAATCAATCTATTCTTCTATTCTCTATTCTAAAGAGAGGCCTCCTTCAAAATGAGGAGAGAACATTGTTATTTATACATGAATGAAGATAACAAACTCATAATTACAGATCCACTTTCCTCTCAACCTCTCCCTTCGAATCCTCCACAAATATCTTGGATAAGATATTCTATCCATGATCTTCTCCTTGAAGTTAGCTTGAATGATTATCTCCAAATCAAAACTTGAAGATGAAATTCGAATTTGAAGCTAGGTGGTGATTTTTGACTTTGTGAAAATCTTCAAATATGCTTGTAGTCATCATAAAACTCATTCAACTTTGAGATATAATAAAAATATGTTAATTTTCTAGTATTTAATCACAAATTCTCTTAAAAATACATGAAAATAAATAATTTGGTAAAGGGAAATATAAATCCATATGTATTATTAAAGTGATGGAAATTAATGGTTTTATGGAAGGATAAATTAAGAAGGAGGTGATAAATGGTGTATGATCAAGGAATAAAATGTGTTTTTATGTGGCCCAACAGCTACTAAAGGCCATGGACGTGGTGGAAAGAAGAACCATCAGCAGAAAGGAAAATATGAGATGGATAAAGAACTCACCGAGATAAGAGTGAGGATGGAGGAGCTTGCATTTCAAATGCAACAGAGTGCAAGAACATGATGGGTGTATGAATGGCCCATCAAGAAGAAGGCGAAATGGCTAGTCAAGGAATTGTTGGCCAGAAGACAGAAAAGGTTGTTGAAAATATGGATGAGGTATGCTAAAAGCCTCAGAGACATAGAGGAAGTGGTTCACACTTGTGAATCAGAGACTGGGAAAAATCTCAGTGGCTATGAGAATGAGATGAGATCACTAGAGGATCTCATAGACTGCCAAGTGGGCAGCAGAAAATTCCCAATTTGCCAGGTGGGCAGGGAGAAGGAGATGAGACTGTCTGAAAGTATCGATAGCTCAGAAGTGAGTTCACGTCAACAAGGAGTGTTGATGGAGATAGGATCGACTAATCTCATAGACTGCAAAGTGGGTAGCAGAAAAATACCAAATTTCCAGGTGGGCAAGGCATAAAATATGATCTCAGAGGTGAGTTCATATCAGTGTGGAGAGCTGATGGAGAAGGAGGATCATAAATGTCTTCTAGTCATTGGAGGAATTGAGATATTCCTGCCACTTAGCCCAATTGAGTTGAGATCTTGTGTTGCAAAGGTAGAAACAATGGAAGGAAAACCAGTTGTGACTATCAAAGAGATGGATCAGATGTCATAAGTTTCCCAAGGAGAAGAAGAGGAGCACACAGTTCACATACTCACTCCTTGGGAGAAGGAGCTAGAAATGTTGGAGGATTGGTTGAACAATCCAGAGTCGATAGATGATTGCCATGAGCAGACAATCATGCATATGTTAGCAGAGGAGCATTTTGAGGAATCACTCAGAAATTTCAGCCAGGGAGTTGAATAGGTGATGATAACTGTGGTGTCAAGGCATGCAGCAGAATATGAAGGAGAATTCTAGTCTAAGGAGCAGCTGGAGGAAGCTGGAGCTATTCTAGTAGGAGAGATGACAGTCAAGCTGTCATAAGAGGAAGCTGAGAAGAGACTCAGTGATGAAACTGCATAAGAGGAGTCTGTAGCAGAGTGTCCAGCTAGTGCCATAGAAGATTAAAACAACATGGGGGATCATGATGATCTACCCACCGATAAGGAGGAAGTGCAACCGAGGAGACTGCATAAAGGGAGTCAACCACTGCAATAGCTGGATGAGGAGATTGAGGAGATGAGAAGGCTAATGATCTGATTAGCCGACGTGGTCAGCAAAGGGAAACTGAGTAGAGGAGAACCTACCATAGCAGTAGGGAAACAACAGTAGCAAAGTGATGGCGCTGATGGACAGTTCCAAAGAATTGTTTTGGATCCAGGTGTATTTCAACAGCAATGCTGGGAAGCTCATGAGCAGGAGCTCATGAATTTTTCACAGCAGAGGAGTATGATGCAGGAGCATCGATCCAAGTCAGCTATGTGCCATCCAGCCAACACATCAAAGCATGCATTTAATGGAGGAGAGAGGCATAGCCTTCTCAATTTTCAAAATTTCAAAATTGTATTAAATGTTGTAAGGCTGGTAGCGCCAAAAGTCATGCATGTGAAAAGGATTTAGATAAAGGTTTCCTTAAATGGTTGTAAGGCTGAGATCTAGATCTGATTTAGACTAGAAATCCATTCAATGTAATTGAATGTAAATTAATGAGAGTTGGTGAGATGGAGGTAAGAGCTCGAGGAGCCCCTTTTGTAAAAAGATCCTTTGTATCTGTAGGATTAGTCGACAGAGTCTATAGAGAAGGAGAGTATAAGGAGAGAGAATAGGTTAGAGAAGAGAGAGTTGAGACTCTGTTGCAGTCCGAGCTCGAACACATTGTAAATAGGCATTTCATATTAATACAATCAAAGCAGTTTTTCCTGCATGTTATTCTGTGTATATTGATGACTGTCTTTATGTTTTTATCATATGTTGCAGATGTATGTTAGATGTGCATTTGCAGGGATAGATAGATTTTACTATCTACGGGTTTACTGATTTCACGTCTGGTTCTTTGAGGCTTCATGCAAGAGGTTGCATGATAGAATGATGTGGGTTCTGTATGTCAGTGCATAGAGTTCACTTCTGAATTATGCGGAATTTGGACAGAGTTGTGCCAAGAGGGTGCACCAGAGGAAGTATTAGACCCAGGGAGAAGCCTAAAGGTTGTTGAACACCTTGAAGTTAATACTCTTCAGAGGAAGGCACAGAGAAAACAAAATCTCTAAGGGTTCTGTGGAAGCTTTGCCAAGAGGGCATTGAGAAAATGCACAAGATGCATTAAGGGGAACTCTATTTTGAGTTTAGTGAGAAGATAGCATCACTGAGGATTATGGTTAACTCTGCGAGGAGGGCATTGAGTTGGTGCAAGTGTGTACAGAAGGAACTCTTTCGAGTTCTGAGATAAGAGAAGTGTCATAGAAATACACTCAGAGGTTTACTGAACACCCTATAGGCTCATAAAAGCATGTTTGAGAAGGAAGTTACAGAAGAGGGAACTTCCATCCCTTCAAGGAGAAGGAAAGGGTTGAATCCCTTAAAGGTTCGAATAGGAAAATCTCAGGACGGATAGCACAGTTATGTGCAGGGACCCTGCAAGGAGTGAAGAAGTCAGGAAACCCTTTGAGGTTTCAGAGTGAACAAAGCTCAGGTGGAGGAACACCTCTTAGAATATAGATGGGAGCCAAGCTTATAGGCTTTGTAGCAGAGACAAAGGCCGAGGCCTTTTGGAGCAATGAATCTTCCAAGGGAAAGGAAGAAGGGCATGCTAAACATAGAGCACAACTGCTGTTAGATTAGCTGGAGAGGCGAGATATAGGTCGTTGAAGTCTACGTCCAGACGCACACAGGAAAGTGCACAAGGAAGAGAAAGAGATCTAGGCTGTCATATCTTGTGCAAAGGACCGATAGCCGTCGGATTTGGAAGAAGGTGTGATGGGGTTTAATCCCTAGGAAGAAGTGTGTGCAAGGTTTAAACCTTGTAACAATAGAAGGAAGAGGACTCGTCAAGTCTCAAAAGCATCAGGACTGTCCATTTTGGATGACAGGTGGTAGAGATATGGATCATTTCACAAATTTAGGGTTCGTGAGTTTGGAAGGCAGAAAAAATTCTTGGTTTTGCGAAGTCCCAAGTTTCGAGGAGTGGGGAAGGAGATCCAGACTGATGGATCCAAGCCATGGGAGAACCGTTGGATCAAAACATCTGTGTGGTATCATGTATCGGGGGTTCGGAGGTTGGAAGAATTTCTTTTGGACTGCGAAGTCGCGAAGTGCTGAGCGTTGAGGGCTCATGCGAACACGTAGCACACTCGTTAGGTGGGGCTGCATGGTTGATAGGCGGTGTAACAACAAGTGCTCAGAGAAAGGTGGAAGCGGGTGGCAGGTGGTGGACACACGTCGCCTGGGAAGGAGTCAACCCATTGTTGACTTATTGTGTTTTGGGGATTTGCAAAGGAGGAGTACGAGGGCTCAACACTCCAACTTGTGAGGTCATGAGTTGCGAGTAGTGCTAGTGTTTATCCTAGCCTATGGTTATATGTGGAAGGAACTAACAAGGAGGAGCCATACCTATATCACATGTCAGGTATCCGAGGTTTGGAGAAAGGGGAGTCGAGAGCTTCGACGCACAAACTTGTGAGATCACGAGTCACAAAAAGTGCCTTTGGGTGTAGGCATTGATCATAGCACTATGGTCGCTTGGAGGAGGTGAAGCTCGTGCCTTGTGCATGTTCGCGCAAGTGGGGTTTTCATAAAGGACCTCTGGATCTGATTCGTGAGGTTCCAGCAGGAACCAAAGGAGCTGCTTCGGTTTGAGGAGAATTTAGAATGATCTTGAGCGGATCTTGGACAAAGCATATCGGGGGTCTGCGTCAGAGAAGAAGCTCAATGCCTTGATAAATAGATATCATAATGAAATATAATACTTTTCAAGGGGAAAACCTCCTTTATAGTAGAAAGAATGAACAAGAATGGTATGCGATGATTCTAAAACCAGGTCTCCATAGTGTGTATATATATATATAAGACAAAGGATACAATTGTAATTAAATGGTCTAGTCGACAAGAATAATATAAAAATACAAATATAACTCACTATTTAAGGATTTACATGGGATTTTATACCTAACAAGGGGCTTTGTATGAGGCTTAACATTCCTCTCACCTTGAAAAAAGTGTTTTCGTCAACACTGGACTAATTGTGGGTTTTTTGTAGGAATAAATGATCTTCCCATGTTTCCTCTTTCATTGGTAGGTTCTTCGATTTGATTAGGTACTAAATAATTTATTTATGTCGCAACTACTTAATCCTTATTTCAAGGAATTTTTTGGTTCTAGTATTATTTTCCCTTAGTCATTAATCTATGGTAAAATAAATTGATTTTGGATATTAACATTGACAACCTTATTTAAACAATAAAAATGGAATATTGGATGTAGATGTGAAGGTGGAGGAAACTTCAATTTGTAAGCCATAATTACAATCCTATATAACACCTTATAGGGGCCATAATGCTTGGGTTCTTGTTTATTGTCCTTCTTTTGTTTCTTGAGGGACATATTATATGGTTGCAACCTAAAAAATACCCAAACCCCCACTTCAATTTCCCCCTCACTGTGATGTTGATCTACTTGTTCTTTCATCCTATCTTGTTATATAACCAAGTTGTTCTTCAATATTTTGAGAACCTCTTGTTGGTTCCCTATATATTATGTTATAACCCTATAATTTATAGGATGAACTGGTGACTGAAATGTTATCTCTTTAGTGTTTTTGTTTGTCAAATATTTTTCATTTTGCAAATAATTTGAGCAAAAAGAAAGAAAAAGAAAAAGAAAAGAAAAAGAAAAAGAAAAGAAAAAGAAAAGAAAAAGAAAAAGAAAAGAAAAGAAAGAGAAAAAGAAAAGAGAAAGAAAGAAAGAAAAATAATAAAAGAGGGCATAAAAGAAATTCAATAGAGCCCCATGAAATAACAATGATTTGGTCCATACAGTTCAAGCATGGCCAAGTCTTTTTGATTTGATGTTGATAGGAGTGGTGAATAAGTTTGGCTAAACTGTTTAATCTTAGCCACGTGATTTAGGTTAGCTAGTGAATAAATTTGACCAAGCTGCCTAATCTTGGTCAAATAACCCCAGGATAGAGTAATTTCTTAGTCCAACAGTTTAATCTGGGCTAATTGTCATAGGTAATTAGGTTAGATCATAGGGTAGTTTGCGTTATCTCAATAAAACAAGTATGATGATCGATGTTGAACCATATCTTTGGGGTTAAAAACTTTTGATGTTTAACCCCTTGGTGATAAAAACAAAGAAAACCTTGGGAAAACCCACAATATGCACTTATCCTAAGTTTTCGGAGAACATATGCCTTTGCACTCACAGTTAAAGCATAGCGCATGTATGAATGGTTCAGATGTTTGTGCCCAGATCTATGGTTGACAAGTATTTTTGGACCCCCCCTGACCATTCTACCTTTAACGGTGGGGGCGGGGGGTCCGGAATAGGAGATAACAAAGGCACGCATCTTAACGACTTTCCACGACTTAGATTGAATTACGGACCCCCCTGACCNGGGGGGGGGGGGGTGTCCGGAATGTGGTTTAAACATCATGCACATATCTACGGTCGAAAATAAAGCACGCAAATCAACGACTGATGATGTTTTTCGGACCCCCCCTGACCGATCTGTTTTTAACGTAGGGGGGGGGTCCGAAATGGAATATTTTCTGGTGGGCCTTTTATTTCTTCGTGGAAAGAATTCATTGGTTCCGAATCCCACCACTTATTACTGTCTCACATGCCCCGTCACCCTATGATTTCATTTTCCACCTTTTTCCCTAAGGGTCACATCTCATAACTATGACAGTCCATTCCCCTTTTCATCCATTAAAAGTTCCTTCACCGTGGTCACTTCTCCCAATCAATACCTTCCACATCACCCAGTCGTATTCTTCAATCATTGTCACCTGCCATCTCACGCTCTAAATGACCTGTTGACCATTTATTACTGGCTAACTTATCCGTTAACCTGCTGACTTGTCCCTAGCGCCCAACGGGTATCTGTTTGCTCAAAACTACCCCCATCTTTCATTCTCCCATCATTTACCTTGTTGCTACACCAGAGAACATGTTTCCCCATTTTCCTCTCCATTATAGTCAGTTAGCCAAAGCCACAGTAATCCCTATTAACTTTTGTTTTACTTGCAGGTATTGTTACAGTGATGGCACCAAAATCAAAGAAAACAGAGGCCGAGGAAAATCCTTTCCTCCCACCTCCTGTTGACCTCAAGAGGATCCCTCTAGTCGACAAATACCATTTAATCACAAACACCAGATGCAAATTCAACTTCACAGACCTACAATCATGGCTCAAAGAATTTTTCTTAGACCAGAGCGATGAAATTGGGCTCTGGGAGTCCAACCTTCCCCTGTATCTTTTCCCCCAGGTGCACCACTTCCTTGAATTCTCCCTCAAATGCCAAGCCCATAACCTCCCCAATCAGAGAGCCATAGTTTCTTCATCAGGAGAAACTATGTTCTTCATTACACCAGAAGCCATTGATCAGATGATGTAGATACCCAGAGTCGAATCTGCCTCACCTTTCAACCTTGAAATCATCACAGAACTATACAAGAAGTTATCATTTGCCCAAAGAGCTCAGATTTTCAATATTTTTCTCCCACAAGCCACTCAGCTCCCCACTACAAATCCCCCATATCCTTCATCCCTGTTCTAAGTGAAGGGAAACTAGGTCATCTCATTGCTCCGTGTCTTGCTTGGTTATTTTCCGGACCAATGGGTGGATTAACCCATATTGGGTTTTTTGTCCATATTCTCCACATAGGAGAAACCCACCACTTAGTTCGACTACATCGCTTTCCTGGAAGACAAAATTCATGAGCAATTCTCAAATTTCACCTTAGAAGGCATGTTCCGATATTCCTCAATACTTGCTTACATGTTCATTTTCTTCCAAGAAGACAAGTTTTCTTTTTCAATGCAGAATATTGATAAGGATGGGAGGTCGCAGGAAGTAACAACGTGGACTTCATTGTTCAGACAAAACTCTACAAAATTCAGTTTCAAGCAGTTCATCGAGTAGTTCTACCACCCAGTGGTGAGAATGCTCAGTGGCAGACTCGAGCCAAGAATAAATGAGGATATTCAGAGGATCCTACACCTCTCAAACCTTGCAAAAATGGGAGACTGGTACCTGTACCAAGACCACACAGAGATCAGAGTGTATGGTTGTGAATTGGCTCCATACAAGTTTCCCAGATATCTTCTCGTGAGGATATTTTCCCTGGAATACATAAGACAAATGATTAATTCAGGTGGCATACACTTTGTGTCTCTGAAGAAAAAGTAGTAGCTTAGAATCAAAGAGCAGATCAAGTCTTTCATCTGCAATAGCCGAGGCGCCGGGGAGGAAGAAGATAGATTGCTAAAAGAAATGAAGTTTTTTGTTAGTTCCACGTAGCACTATGATCCGTGCGGGATAATTTCTGAGATGAGGATTAAAAATAATAATATCCCATATGTTCACACATCCAGGCCTGAGGTAGAGAAGTTCTCCAACCAGAAGACCCACATGAAAAGGAAATAGATGGAACAGAAGGGGAAAAGGATGAGATGCTCAAACTGATCATGGAGAAAAATGCACAGTTGAAGGAAATGGAAGCGGAATTGGAAAAAATAGTGAAAAATAAGGAGTAGTCAAAGCCCATGGAATTCATTCCACTGAGCGCAGTTCCACTCACAAGAGTGAGCATAACGTCTGTAGCAGAAATTCCCTCGGTAACTCCACTGATAGCTCTGGAGAAAACAATTGAACTGGCTAAATCCATGGAAGAGATGAATTTGCAAGAGACAGAGATTAGCAGACTTAAAAAGGAGATTGAGAACCTTCAGGAACTCAAATATTCCTTCCAAACCAGCTACTCCAAGGAGAAACAAACTTCATACAAGCTTAAACAGGAATTGCAATAGCTTCAAAAGCAAACAGTGGCGGGCAAAACACTTGTTGAGGTCAAAGAAAGTGTCTGAATGGATATCAACAAGTATATGAATTAAGTATGGCAGATGATACAAATCATGTTCGAGCAAAATTATCTGGTGCAAAGAAGTTAGTAGGCTATCAAGAATATAAGAGAAGAACTGGGAGAGATGCCCATAGAAGCTGCTGAGATCATCAAATTTCTGAATTCCAAAACCAGAGAGGAGCTATAGGATTTGAAGATTGGAGATAGGAAAGAGACCATCCTTGAGCTCAAGAGGGTCCTAACTAAGAGAGGACTGATGCTATAGCTCGAGGAAAAGGTCCAGACCATGGACACAGCAGTGCAAAGATTTTTCAGCAAGATCGAAGCTTTGCAAAAGAAAGGCCTTCCTGGTTTGAGAATTATAAATGACAAGTTAATGACATTTGCCGATTACAAAAAGAAACTAGCCATTGTGGCTAAGGATAGCTAAAAATTCTCAGGAATACAAGGAAATATCATGGGCAAGGCCTTCTTAGATGCTTTATAGTTAGACATTAGCATATAGCATGAGATCTGGTACATCTTCATCATCAAGCCAACTTTTGCAAAGTACACAAAAATGGATGAAGTATACCGAAGATTACTCAAATTCGTCGTTCCCAATCACCTTCGATGGGAATAGATTTGCAATCTGATCGAGTAGTCAATGAGGTGTCCAATCCTAGTCATCTATCTAGTTAGACGAGGTCATGCAGAGGCCTTACCAACGGTTCACCCCAGAAATCAGCATGATGTTTCAACACATCATCAAACAATTTCCTAGATTTTTGTATCTTGTTCAGTTAGTTAGCTAAATTTAGATTTGCCATGTCCTGATATTTAATGACAGGATTGTTTGTAATTTTTATTATAAATACTTCAAACTTTGAAGTACTGAGGGTTGATATTTATGATCTGCAAGCTACAAGATTGTAATATTTTTATCAAGAGATCTTCCATTAATACAGGGAGACGTTTCAGAGGATTCTCGTGTGTTACTCATTGGTGATGTTTTCTTTTATATGTTGAATGTTCTTCTAGCTCAGTTGTCATATTGTTTTCTAATCTAAATCTTTTAAAAGTAACGCACGTTGCAGGATTTCTCTTTGTATACCCTGTTTCAGAATTTGAAAGATTTTAATGTTTATCTTCTGATGTTACAGTGAATAAATTCTTAAATGCTTCCTTACTTTAATTGATATTCTCATCTTTTTTGCTATTCATCACTTTACTACTAAAGAATCCAATGAATGCATTATCTTTCCCTGTGAAAAGAATCTTTTGTTTCTGGTTTAGATTTCTATCTTATAATACAGACCCCATAACCCAATGGATGTGTAAAGCTCTTTCGGCCAACTTAACAAAAACACCAACAAACCAAACAATCTTATTTTATTTAACTAGCCTAATATCATAAATTTAAAACATATCTAAATCATACAGAGAGATCCCTCTCTGAAGCTAGTAGGGCTAGATTCCAGTTTTGAAGTGGTTGGATAAAGTTACCTCTTGTAAGTTTCTTCTTTTTTGACAACCTATGGGAATTTACAGAGCGTTAACATAGTGGCGACTCCACTGGAGAATGAACAAATTTTCAACCCCACATTTTCTTTTCCCCAGAAGAAAATTTTGGTTCTAAAAAAAATTGCAAATCTGAGAAAGAAATAATGTTTAGAGGTTGTTAAAAGCTTGTACATCTTAATTTTGGACTCATAAAACTAATATATATATATATATATATATATATATATATATAAGAAATCTGGCTCCGAAAAGAGTTTACACTCGATCCCACCTAGACCTGGAACCTGTAGTAGCAACTGATAATATAGAATAGTTACTCAGGAAAAAGACCATTGCAGAAGATTCAGGGAGTCATATTCCCCTTCAGAGGTACCCTTCTCTTCCAGAGGAACTTGTTTCCCTTCAAGACCTAGACTTTGACACCATTTTTGAACAAAGCCTGTTTAGAACGAAATCTGATAGGTTTGTGTCTCAAACCCTTTTATATCCAACTGTCCTGTAACCATGGACCCCTGAAGTACTATCCCCCACTACAAAACCTCAAACCACTCACGCTATGCCAGCTAGCTCCTCCTCATCCTCGTCTTCTGTCACCGCCCCACTTATCAGCCAGGTTGTTGTCCTGCCTCCTCCACCTATCATGGCATCCAAATATGCTCCCTTGGTGTCGCCCGCACCTCTACATGCTATGCACCAAGATTATGAAACGGGACTTCCTTAGTTCTATGGTACAGGGCCCTTGAACGCACAACAACACGTTGATAAAATGAACGACTATTTTGACCTACAGGAAGTAGATGAAGCTGACGCTCAAATGAGATTGTTTGCGCAAAGTTTGATAGGTGATGTTAAGAAATGGTACAAAGGCTTACGTGTTGCCTCAGTGCTCGACCTTACAGTGTTTCAAAGAATTTTTCTAGACATATGGGAGGTAAAGAAAAATCCTCTCCATATCTTGTGAGAATACGAAAACATTAGAAGAAATCAAGGTGAGACAGTACAAGATTACTGCACTCACTTCAACAATCTCTACAATGCAATTCTAGCTGATATTAAACCTCCACAAGGTTTAGCATTGATAAAATTTCCTGATGGTTTCGATGTTAATATGTCGTATCAATTAAGGGAAAGAAACTCCACCACCCTAGAAGACATGCAGAAAAGTGCAATAAGCATAGAGGCTAACCTGTTGGCTAAAAGGGCATGACAGAGGACGGAGAGGAGAGTCACAATTAAAGAGGAACCTTCCACATCTTCTTCCAATTCCAAATTGGATTCCTTATCTAGAGAAATGGAAAGGATGATGGAGAGGCTTATTGTATCCAAAAGAAACCCTCCTAGAGAAAACCGACCAACTCCTCAAATTTGGAATCCTAACTTCAGAAGAAATCCTCCTCAAATCAGGTAGAGAGATCCTAGGGATCAAAGAGAACAGAGGGGTCCTGATCAGAAGATTAGACCACCCCTATAGGAAAATTATGTCGATGAAGGAGAAGAGGTAATTGAAGAATTGGAGAACACACACATAAACCTCATGGGCATTCACGATAACGAAGCTATTTTCCTCACTCAGGAAGAGTAAGAACTTTTCCTTCTTTATCAAACAAAGGTGAGTGAAGAAGCTGAAGAGACCGAACAACATGCATTTGAAAATGATATTATGGAGGTACACATGTAGTACAATCTACGAAGTAAGAATACAGATGAAAGTTCCCCAAAAAAGGTAACCGAAACAAAGAAAACAATTGAGACCAAGAAATCCCCTAAGCCTTCTACCAAGAAGATCCCTGAGAAAGGTAATGTTGAAGCTCCAGCAAAAAGAAACCTTACCATTTTACAAAGATCATCGCAGACTGAGGTTTCATCAACCAACCCACCAAATACTTCTACCCAAAATACTATGGTGGACAAATCAGAATCGTTGAGCCAAAGCAGAGCACCTACTCCTTTCAGCCTCGAAGGGGAATTAGCGAAAGTGAAAATTCCCATTCCTCTTTTCAAGTTGATGAGTAAGGATACTTATCAATCGTAGGTGATCAAAGCACTGAGAATTGAACCTGATATAGGCATAAAGGCTTTAACCATTCGATCGACAAATCATTCGGACATAGTAAATCTTACCGATGATCAACTTGAACTCATGTTTAGTCTTGAAGTTGATGGTCAGACTGACATTGGTGTTGCCGCTCCTTTTTACATCAACCTTAATATACACGACTTGATTCTTCATAATGCTATGTTAGATTTGGGTGCTTCCCATAACCTGATGCCTAAAGTAGTGATGGAAAAACTGGGACTCGAGGTCACCAGACCTTACAAGGATTTACACTCTTTTGATTCCAACAAAGTCAGATGTATCAGATTGATCAAGGACTTATGTATCACTCTAGTTCAGATTCCAGCAAAAAGCATAGTTATGGATGTTGTGGTCGCATACATTCCCCCGAAATATGGTATGTTGTTGTCTAGGTCTTGGGGGGGCAAGTTGAAAGGTACTTTGCAGTTGGATATGTTGTATGCCACCATCCTAGTATTCGGGAAACATAGAAGACTGTACAGAGAGATGCTGATGAAATATATGGTCAGCAGCTAAGAAAAGCCACATAACTATCCCTTTTACTCTACACATTCTGACCTAGATTCCTTTATCCTATATAACGACGACGATACAGGAGAACAAATCACTCAGCTGGAAGAGGATACATTTGATCTGAAATAAGGCCAAGAAATCACTGAGGCATAAAGAAAGAAAATTGTGATAAGTGAAGAATTGCCAGTGGATTTCTGGAGCATGGACTTTGATGGAGCTATAAGAAAAGAAGGAGTTGGAGCAGGAGTTTGGTTGCACAATCACAAATCCAGGTATTCGGAAAACCATTCTTACAAACTAAATTTTCAATGCACTAACAACATAGCTGAGTACAAAGCTTTGATGCTTGGTCTGAAACTACTAAAGAAGGTTGGTGCCAAACAAATCATGGTAAGAGGAGATTCTGAATTAATTATCAAACAAATTAAAGGTGAGTATGCAACAAAACATCCCCGACTTAGAGCTTATAGGAATGTTTTTTTGGATGCTCTTAAATTTTTCACTGAAGTTGATTTGCAAGTGATGCCCATGGGACATAATATTTTAGCAGATGGATTAGCTACTTCAACAGCTACATGCAAGATACCTTTTTGTTCCACTCTCCCATACATGGTGGAGGTGAAGTGCAGACGGACTGTCCCTGACAACATCATATACTAGCAGGTATTTGGGAACGATGATCAAATTGAATATTTTCTGCAATGTAAAAATGATTTTGAATGTACAAACATAGACTGAGAAAATGAGGATGAAAATGTAAATAAATCTGATTTTGGAAATGATAGTGTAAATAAGATAGATTCAGGAGAGTTAGGTGAAGAGGAGATAGAATCTGATGTTTTTCATTTAAAGAGTAATTTTTTACCTAGGGGTCTAATTCCTTTAGAAGACCTATTTGATTTTAATGATGTAGCTAAAAAACCAAAAATTGAAGCCAGTGGTCAAGAAGTTGAAGATTGTAATATAGGGACAGAAGAGAAACCCAAGATGGTAAAACTTTCCAAATCATTACCCACTGAGCAGAAACTCAAATACATTGAACTTTTCAAGGAATATTTAGACGTATTTGCCTGGGGTTACGAGGACTTGAAATCTTATGACACGAGTATCATACAACATAGGATCCCAATAAAAGAATATCAAAAACATTTCAGACAGAAACTTATGAGTATCAATCCCAAGTTACTTCCCCTGATAGAAAAATGAATAAAAAATATGTATGATGCTAAAATCATAGTTCCATTACGATTTTCCAAATGGGTTTCAAACCTGGTCCCAACCCGAAAGAAATCTGGGGAAATCAGGCTTTGCATTGATTTCCGAAATCTGAACAAGGTCTCCCTAAAAGACAACTACCCATTGCCAAAAATGGACCACATATTACGAAAGGTATTTGGGTCTAGCCGAATCTCTTTACTGGATGGTTTTTTAGGTTATAATCAGATTCTCATTCACCTATATGACCAGAAGAAAAGAGCCTTCACAACACAATGGGGTACTTTCATGTACGTGAAAATGCCTTTCGGGTTGATGAAAGTTGGGGCCACTTTCTAGAGAGCGATGGACATCGCTGATCAGGGGATCAAATTTTGCTCAATTTTCAAAGTGCTCGGAATGCGACGAAAATAGTGCCATTGTGTCCGTCTCGTCTTCCTGATTCCGGTGGTATATTTACTTTCGCAAACGGAGTCCGTATGGAGGAGTTATCGCGATCTGTCTGCCAAGCCAAACAGGCAAAAATTTGGGATGTTGACTGTACCTNGGAGTTATCGCGATCTGTCTGCCAAGCCAAACAGGCAAAAATTTGGGATGTTGACTGTACCTGTCCGTACAATCTGTACGGCCACGTGGCAGGGCAGTACCATCATGATGACATGGTAGGTGTAAGACATGGCATGTTTTTGTTGGTTGGTGGTTTTCCAATCGAATGATGGCACGTTTCATTTGTAGCCAATAATGTGAGGACACGTGGCCCAACCCATTGGCGCCACGTGTCACTATACGACTGGTTCATATGGTTGTATATATATATATATAATTATATGGGGAGTCTGTGGGGTTCGACCCCCGGACCTCCCCCACAGTACAAATCTCTTATGAAACTCCGCTAGCCAACTTACCGCCACTTGTCCCTTGTTAGGGAGGTGGGAAACATTGTATTTAAATTGTATTGGTGTTGTATTGGCATGGGGGGTCGGGCCGGGGCTTAGCCCCGACCCGCGGTTCTTTGTAACATATATGACCATCGACCATATGTTTATTGGTGTTGTAATATTGTGCGTGGGTTTGAATATAGTCCACGGACTATATTGTGTGTATAACCATATTTTAACCCATAACTATTGTTTGGAACGTAAATATGCGTGCGGGTATTGGTTGTGGTGGTTCCCACGGTTTTCAAACGAATTAACCACTTCTCCGCCCAGCTTTTGGTCCTATGGCCATATGCCCGAGAGCCGAGGCGGTTAGGGGCTGGAGGCACCTTAACCGTCCTACGGTTTTCACCGTTGGCGCGGTTGCGCCCGGTGCCAAGTTTTTACGCTTAAATGAGCATGTGAGCCAGGTTTGCATTACAAGGGTACGAATTGTAGAACCAGAGAAAACAAAGTTGAAGAGGGAGACTTCAAGGAGGCTAACTTCTTCATTTTTCGACCGATTGAGGTGACGAAAGAGCCCAGACAGGGGTTTTGGGATGCTGCGGAGCCATTGGAGCAGTCGGTTTGTCAATTTGAGCATTGTAAGGCATGTTTTTGAGCACTTTGAGCAATTTAATAATAATGATCCATTGGAGGCTGGACCAGGAGATGTAGCCCAGAGAGGGGTGAACGCATTTATCAAGTTGTTGTGTTTATGTGCTGATGTTCAATGTTTTATGCTGCTATCTATGTGTATTTTGCATAAATAATCCTTAAATTTATGTGTTGCAAATTGATCTGGTTGCTTTAAACACATAACATTTCACTTGCAATAATTATTCAAGTTTTTCAAGTCTTCTTCAATTTTAGATCAATCACTTTTGTGGAATAACTAGGCAAATTTATTATCATTTATATGGATGACGTAACAATGTATTCCCAATCCGATGACGAGCACTTACGACATCTCAGACGAGTGTTTGAGAAATGTAGGAAATTTTGGATTTCTCTAAATCCTAAGAAAAGCCTTTTCAGATTAGAGGAAGGTAAAGTATTGGGGAACATAATCTCTAAGGATAGAATTAAGATAGATCCCAGTAGAATAGACGCCATTCAGAAATTGGAACACCCAAGGAATATCAAAGAATTACAGTCTTCCGTTGGAAAAATAAACTTTCTGAGAAGATTCATAACTAACCTGGCCGAGCTTCTCAGGAATATCACAAACATGTTAAAAAAGGACACAAAGATGAAATGGGACACTGAGTCTAAGAAGTCTTTTGAACAAGTTAAACATGCACTCACGCAAGCTCCAGTCTTGATCAGTCCTGATTTCACCAAAGATTTTTATCTTTTTTCTTTTGCTTCTGAACATACCATTGCCACAGTATTACTACAGAAAAATAGTGAAGGGTATGAATAGCCCATAGCCTTTTTTAGTAAATCTTTAAGAGACGTTGCTTTGAATTATAAAATAATGGAGAAACAAGCTTTTGCCCTGGTAAAATCCATAAAGTATTTTAGAGTATATATTCTTCATTCCCACACCATCGCATATGTTCCGTACGTGGTAGTAAAAGACATTTTAACCTAGGACAATCCGGATGGCCAAAGAGGAAAATGGATTTCTATCATTCTAGAGTATGCCATAGAGATTAAGCCTACTAAACTGATTAAAGGTCAAGGTCTAGCAAAGTTAATGGCTGAATCCAATTTCCATGCTCTTGATATTAATTTCTTAGCTGTAGTAGATGAACAGGGAGAGTAGGCAACTCCAAGCATGAAAGAGGTGTTTTTGAACTCTCCATGGTACGTAGACCTGATATTTGTTTTGCATAACTTACAAGCTCCCCTTGGTCTGACCAAAACTAAAGCTAGGTTTTTGAAATTGAAAGCATTAAAATTTGGCATTCTAGAAGGCAATCTATATTGGAAGGATTCTGGAGGTATTTTGTTGAATTGTCTGTTAAAGGATGAAGCTGACAAAGTATTGCAGGATTTTCATGCAGTAGATTGTGGTGGTCATCTGAGATGGAAGACCACAACTAATAAAATTCTCAAAGATGGGTTCTATTGGCCTACGTTGTTCACTGATGTGCATGAGAAAGTGACTTCATGTCATAAATGCGAGGTGTTGGAGGGCAAAAAGAAGCTCCTTCCTTTTCCCCTGAAACCAGTCTCTGTTGAAGCTCCTTTCCAACAATGGGGATTAAACCCTCCTTCTTCGGGCCAGAACAGGTGGATTCTTACTGCCACTAACTATTTCACAAAATAGATCGAAGTTGTACCAAGAAGGCAAGCTATTGATTATGTTATTATTAAATTTCTAGAAAATAATATCTTGTCCCATTTTGGTTGTCCTAGAAAGATTATAACTGACAATGTAGCTACTTTCCAATCTAAGAAGCTCGTAGACTTTTGCAACTAGTATCATATTGGTTTGGTTCATTCCATAGCTTATTACCCTCGGGGAAATGGGCTGGCGGAGTCATTCAATAAGACCCTGGTGAACATTATTAAGAATAATTTGCAAGAAAACAAAAAGTCGTGGCATAACAAGCTGGTTTTCACACTGTGGGCCAACTAATTGACCACCAATAGGTCAATTGGTATGTCACCATATCAACTATTCTATGGTACTAAAGCAGTTTTTCCCATTTCCTTAGGAGTTCCTATCATGAAATTTCTCCAAGAGATGCAATCCAAGATGAACGACTCCCAAAGAAGGATAAACTAAATGATCCATTTGTAGCAGTCCAGAGAAGAAGTATACAACAAAAATTAGGTTGTCCAAGAAATCACTAAGAAGATATTTGACAAAAGAACTAAAGAAGACGACTTTGAGTTAGGTGACTTGGTTCTGAGATGGGATGCCCAAAATGAAGATAAGGAGAAGCATGGAAAATTTGACAGTCTATGGAAGGGACCTTACATTATTCAAGCATTCAGAGGAAATAATGCCTTCTTGCTCAACAACAACGATGGAACCAATCTGCCAGGAGGACCTGTAAATGGCAGAATGCTGAAGCACTATTCACCTCCTCAGTAGGGACCTTCAGTCACACTTTTCCATTGTACAAACCATTTTCATTTTTCTTGAAAATTTCTGAGTGAATAACTTTGATCAGATGGTTGAAGCCTGTAGAGAAGGCCCTAAGCCACTGAACATTGTCTTCCAATTTTCAAAAATAAAACCAATCAAGCAACAAAGGAAACTATAGCAAAAAGTTTTTTAGAACATCAGGAATCAGGATTCTTGGCACTTCACAAGGACAGTACCATCCCCGGGTGGAGCCATTGTTATAACCCTATAATTTATAGGATCAACTGGTAACTGAAATTTTATCTCTTTAGTGTTTTTGTTTGTCAAATGATTTTTCATTCTATAAATAATTTGAGCAAAAAGAAAGAAAAAGAAAAAGAAAAGAAAAGAAAGAGAAAAAGAAAAGAGAAAGAAAGAAAGAAAAAGAATAAAAGAGGGCATAAAAGAAATTCAATAGAGCCCCATGAAATAACAATGATTTGGTCCATGTAGTTCAAGCATGGCCAAGTCCTTTTGAATTGATGTTGATAGGAGTAGTGAATAAGCTTGGCTAAACTATTTAATACTACCGAGGTGATTTAGGTTAGCTAGTGAATAAATTTGACCAAACTACCTAATCTTGATTAGATAACCCCAGGATAGAGTAATTTCTTAGTCCAACAGTTTGATCTGGGCTAATTGTCATAGGTAATTAGGTTAGAGCATAGGGTAGTTTTCTTTATCTCAATAAAACAAGTATGATGATCGATGTTGAACCATATCTTTGAGGTTAAAAGGTTTTGATGTCTAACCCCTTGGTGATAAAAACACGAAAAAGCTTGGGAAAACCCACAATATGCACTTATCCTAAGTTTTCGGAGCACATATGCCTTCGCGCTCACAGATAAATCACAGTGCATGTATGAGCAATTCAGATGTTTGTGTCTAGATCTATGGTTGACAAGTCTTTTCGAAACCCCCCGATCGTTCTACCTTTAACAGTGGGTGGGAGGGGGTCCGGAATCAGAGATAACAAAGGCATGCATCTGAATGGCTCAGGTGTCAGCACCTAGATCCATGACTTATATTGAACTACAGACCCCCCCGATCATTCTGCTTTTAATGGTGGGGGGGATCCATAATGTGGTTTAAACATCACGCATAGATCTATGGTCGAGAATGAAGCATGCAAACCGATGGTTGGTGATGTTTTTCGGACCCCTCCGACCGATATGTTTTTAATGTAGGGGGGGGGGGTCCGGAATGGAATATTTTCTGGTGGGCCCTTTATTTCTACGTGGCAAGAATTCATTGGTTCTGAATCCCACCGCTTATTACTGTCTGACATGCCCTGTCACCCCATGACATCATTTTCCACCTTTTTCCTTAAGGGTCACATCTCATAACTCTGACAGTCCATTCCCCTATTCATCCATTACAATTCCCTTCACCATGGTAACTTCCCCCAATCAATACCCACCACGTCACCCAGCCGTATTCTTCAGTCATTGTAACCTGCCATCTCATGCTCTAAATGACCCGTTGGCCATTTATTACTGGCTAACTTATCTGTTAACCTGCTGACCTATCCCCCGCACCCAACGGGTATCCATTTGCTCAAAACTACCCGCATATTTCATTCTCCCATCATTTACCCTGTCGCCGCAGAAGAGAATATTTTTCCCTGTTTTCGTCTCTGTTACAGTCAGTTACCCAAAGCCACAGTAATCCCCACTAACTTTTGTTTTACTTGCAAGTATTGTTACAGCGATGGTGCCAAAATCAAAGAAAATAGAGGCTGAGGAAAATCCTTTCCTCCCACCTCTTATTGACCTCGATAGGATCCCTCTGGCTGACAAAGACCATTTAATCATGGACACCAGATGCGAATTCGACTTTGCGGACCTACAATCATGGCTCAAAGAAGTTTTCTTAGACTAGAGTGATGAAATTGGGTTCTTGGGGTCCAACCTTCCCCTGTCTCTTTTCCCCCAGGTTCACCACTTCCCTGAATTCCCCCTCAAATTCCAAGCCCATTACCTCCCCGACCAGAGAGCCATAGTTTCTTCATCAGGAGAAGTTTTTTTCTTCATTACAACAGAAGCCATTGATTAGATGATGCAGAAGTTATCATTTGCCCAAATAGCTCAGATTTTCAAGATTTTTCTCCCACAAGCCACTCATCTCCCCACTACAAATCCCCCATATCCTTCATCCCTGTTCTCAGTGAAGGGAAACCAGGTCATCTCGTCGCTCTGCACCTTGCTTGGGTATTTTTCAGACCAATGGGTGGATGAACCCATATTGGGTTTTCTATCCATATTCTCCACAGATGAGAAAACCACCACTCAGTTCGACTACAACACTTTCCTGGCAGACAACATTCATGAGCAATTCTCAAATTTCTCCACAGAAGGCATGTTCTGGTATTCCTCAATATTGGCTTACATGTTCATTTTCTTCTAAGCAGACAAATTTTATTTTTCAATGCAGAAGATGGACAAGGATGGGAGGCTGCAGGCAGTAACAACATGGGCTTCGCTTCTCAGACAAAACTCTACATAATTCAGTTTCAAGTAGTTCATCGAGTAGTTCTACCACCCAGTGGTGAGCATGCTCAGTGGTAGACCCGAGCCAAGAATAAAAGAGGATATTTAGAGGATCCTACACCTCTTAGAACTTACAAAAATGGGAGACTGGTACCTGTACCAGCACCACACAGAGATCAGAGTGTATGGGTGCGAATTGGCTCCATACAAGTTGCCCAGGTATCTGCTCTTGAGGATATTTTCCCTGGAATACATAATACAAATGATTAATTCAGATGACATACACTTTGTGTCTCTGAAGAAGAAGCAACAACTCAGAATCAAAGGGTAGATCGGGTCTTTCATCTACAATAGTCGAGGCACAGGGGAGGAAGCAGACAAATTGCTAAAATAAATGAAGTTTTTTGTTAGTTTCACATGGAACTATGATCCATGCGGCATAATTTATGAGATGAGGATTAAAAATAAGAATATCTCATATGTTCACACATCCAGGCCTGAGGTAGAGAAGTTTGCCAACCAGACAGAATGGGATCCAAACACTCTAGTTGAGACAGAACAACAGGACCCTTCGGTCATTGTCTCACAGACGACTGCACCACAGGTTCCCAAGGATAAAATGCCTAGGAAGGACACTTCACCTTCCATCACTGAAGTATCATCTGAGGAGTTCCAATTACACACCAAGAGGCCAAAAACCAGTCAGGAACCTGACACGACTGGTGAAAAGGAAATTCAATCCACTACAACTATGGAGGTTGATTGGTCGCTGCTTAGTACTAGCAACAAACAAATCATGACTACAGTATCTCCTAAGAAACCGACAGATACTCCACCAATCAACTAATCTAGAAAAATCGGACCAAAGTTGAGTATTTTTGAGAAGTACGATTTGATCAAAAAGAAAAATCAGACGCTGACTAGCAGCACGTACGCTCAATTCTGGAAGCAAAAATCAACTGTGCAACACAGACTACTATCTTCATTCGACACTAAGAAGGGTAGAATGCACATGGTGTTTTTGCAAGCACAGGTGCCAGACCCGAAAGTAGTCACCGATTACAAAAGGGAAACATTTGAATTTTAGACTAAAGATGTGGATCTAGCTGATCAAATGGATTTGCATAGGCAAACTGGAGAAATAGTTTTCTCCACATTGGCAAATGCTTCTACTACTGCCTCCAAGTTACAGGTATCTCTGACCAATGTCCAGACGTAGCTAAATTTATAAAAGATATCATCATTTGCCAAGGATAACATGATTAAGACGTTGGAAGAACTGGTCGTCAAGATCAGGTATGATCCTTCGAATGTGAAAGCAGTCGAGGAGATGCTCAAAAAGAAAAATGCCGATATAGCATCTCTGAGGAAACAGTTGAAACTGCCACCAAAAGAAGACTCACAAGCAAAGGAAATAGCTGAGACTGAAGGGGAAAAGGATGAGATGCTCAAGCTGATCATGGAGAAAAATGCACAGTTGAAGGAAATGGAAGCAGATTTGGAGAAACTAGTGAAATAGAAGGAGCAGTCAAAGCCCATGGAAGTCATTCCAGTGTGCGTAGTTCCACTCACAGGAGTGAGCACAATGTCTGTAGTAGAAATTCCCTCGAAAGCTCCACTGACAGCTTTGGAGAAAACAGTTGAACTGGCTAAATACATGGAAGAGATGAATTTGCAAGAGATAGATATTAGCAGACTTAAAAAGGAGATTGAGAAACTTCAGGAACTCAAATCTTCCTTCCAAACCAGATAATCCAAGGAGAAACAAACTTCAGACAAGCTTAAATAGGAATTGCAACAGCTTAAAAAGCAAACAGTGGCGGGAAAAACACTTGCTAAGGTCAAGTAAAGTGTCTGGATGGATATCACCAAGTCCATGAATGAAATATGGTCTATGATACAAATCATGTTCAAGCAAAACAAGCTGGTGCAAAGAAGTCAGCGGGCTATCAAGAAGATAAGAGAAGAACTGGGAGAGATGCCCACAGAAGCTGCTGAGATCATCAAATTTCTAAATTCCAAAACCAGAGAGGAGCTAGAGGATTTGAAGATTGAAGATAGGAAAGAGACCATCCTTGAGGTCAAGAGGGTCCTGACAAAGAGATCACTGCTGCTACATCTGGAGGAAAAGGTCTAGACCATGGACACATGAGTGCAAAGATTTTTCAGGAAGATCAAAGCTCTGTAGAAGAAAGGCCTTCCTGGTTTGAGATTTATAAATGACAAGTTAATCATGCTTGCTGATTACAAAAAGAAACTAGCCATTGTGGCTAAGGATATCTCAAAATTCTCAGGAATACAAGGTAGTATCATGAGAAAGGAATTCTTAGATGCTTTACAGTTAGACATCATCATACAACATGAGATCTGATACATCTTCATCATCAAGCCAACTTTTGCAAAGTACATAGAAATGGATGAAGTATACCAAAGATTTCTCAAAGTCTTCATTCCTAGTCACCTTCGATAGGAAGATCTTTGCAATCTGATCGAGTAGTCGATGAGGTGTCCAAGCCTAGTCACCTATCCATTTAGACGAGGTTGTGCATAGGCCTCACCAATGGTTCACCCCAGAAATCGGCATGATGTTTCGACACATCATCAAACCGTTTCCTAGATTTTTGTATCTTGTTTAGTTAGTTAGCTAAATTTAGATTTTCCACGTCCTGATCTTTAATGACAGGATCGTTTGTAATTTTGATTATAAATACTTCAAACTTTCAAGTACTGAGGGTTGATCTTTACTCTCTGCAAGCTACAAGACTGTAATATTTTTATCAAGAGATCTTCCATTAATACATGGAGACGTTTTAGAGGATTCTCACGTGTTACTCATTAGTGATGTTTTCTTTTCTATGTTGAGTGTTCTTCTAGCTCAGTTGTCATTTTTTTTCTAATCTAAATCTTTCAAAAGTAATGCACGTTGCAGTATTTATCTTTGTTTACCCTGTTTCAGACTTTGAAATATTTTAATGTTTATCTTCTGATGTTACAGTGAATAAATTCTTAAATGATTCTTTACTTTAATTGATATTCTCATCTTTTATGATATTCATCACTTTACTACTAAAGAATCCAATGAATGCATTATGTTGCCCTGTGAATAGAATCTTTTGTTTCTGGTTTAGATTTCTATCTTATAATATAGACCCCATAGCCCAATGGATGTGTAAATCTCTTTCAACCAACTTAGCAAAAACAACAACAAACCAAACAATCTTATTTTATTTAACTATCCTAATTTCTTAAATTTAAAACATATCTAAATCATACAGAGAGATCCCTCTCTGAAGCTAGTAGGGCTAGATTCCAGTTTCAAAGTGGTTGGATAAAGTTACATCTTGTGAGTCTCTTCTTTTGTGACAACCTCCGGGAATTTACAGAGTGTTAACATATTCCTCCATTTCTTGAACCTTTTCATTCCATTTCAAGGGTGACGTAATGGATGGATGATGATATCCATAAAGTTACATAAATGGGGATATTTTTTATGAAGTATGGAAGGATGTTTTGTACCACCATTATTACAAGGGAAACCACCTGACCCATTGTGTCTATTTATTAGATGAGAATAAATGAATATGTTCTTAATTACATTTATTCAAAATCTCACTTTACCCATTGGAATGAGGATTGTAAGATGATTTTTGAGCCAATTGAGTGCCCAAACAAGAAAATAATTTAGTTCAAAAAATTCCCATGATAAATTGATCTTTGCAACTTACAATAATCTTATGGATTCCATATATATTTTTAACTACTTCCATTAATGATGTGGCTACTATAATTAATTAAAACTCATAAGAAGGAGAGAAAAAATAGACATACTTTCTAATTCATTCCACTACTACCATGATGGCATTATTTACTTTATATTTTGTTAAACGTGTAATAAAATCCATTGAAACTTCTTCCCAATGTTGATTTGGTATAGCTAATGGTTGTAGTAGACATAGGGTATTCAGTTTTTGTCCCATATTTTGTTGGTAGACCACACATTCAGCCATAAAATTTTGAACATTAGTTAAAGTTCCCATAAAAATTCCTTCTTGATCTTATCATATTTTTTTAAGAACCTTGAATGTCATCCTATAGGATAAGTTTGCAGTAACAAAAGGACCTTGTGTTTGAGTTTTTAATTCATAAATAAATATGTTTGACAACACATGTATTCCAACAGAGGACCAACACCTTCAATAACCACTCACACAACTAGATGAAGGATCAACACACTGATGTTTTGATGTGGTAAAATGCCTACAGGGAAACATCCATGACCACAACCAATACGACCGCTTGGATAAGTTTATTAATGAAAAATAAAAATATTACAGAGATATTTTACAAGAGATTTTCTCACAATCCATCAACGGTAAATGAACCTCCATTATCTTTAAATAGAGATCATGGACCAATCAGGTGTTAATCCACATATCAATGGTCATTAAGATCGAGGATAATATGAACCTTTGGATCACTCTATGTCGGGAACATATCGTGATCATCGGATTTCCTAACTAAAAATGCATACTAATGCATACGAAAGAAACACACTAAGAAACAAACATTTACCTAACGACACATTAGACCAAGTAGATATTAACTAGCTTTTAAGTGTCTATATATCCTAACATCCCCCCTTAAGAGAAACTTGGGATAGGATTGAAGGATTTACAATAGTGACATAATAGGATAAGGAAGGAGGAATTAGAGTCTATCCCCCCTTTAATGATGAATTCCTGAAATCATAACATAGATCGAAGTTTGGAAAACTTCTCTTATATAAGATAATTTTTGAAAATGTCTACAACTTTATATTTTGTAGGGAAAAAGATCACTTCAATAAATTGATCATGAGTCATATTTCTGATGAAGTGCATGTGTATCTTGATGTTTTTTCACGTATGTTGAGATGGATCTTTGGCGAGATTGATGACACTCTAATTGTCACACCAAAGACTAGCTAGATTTTGTTGCTAGAATCCAAACTCTCAAAGGATCTGTCAAATCCAAAAGGCTTCCCGACTTGCATTTACCACTGCTCTATACTCTGATTCTACTGAAGAAAGTGAAATATCATGTTGTTTCTTACATGCCCAAGTGGAAGGTCCTGAAACAAGGCCAAAAACATAACCCGCAGTAGACTTCCAATCATCAGGGTCACTGACCCAATCTGAATTAGTGAAACCAACCAATAAAGGAGTCCCCCCTGAACTGTAATGTATCCCTAACTGAAATGTACCATAGACATAGTGAAGTATATCGAGAAACAAGACCAATAAAAAAGGAAATATTAGGGCAAGTATAAGTCAAGTATAAGAGGCTACCAACTAACTGATGGTACACATGTTGATACTGAGAGGGGGGGTGAATCAGTATCAAGTACAATTTAAAACCTTTTTCAACTTATACTTAAACCATTCAATTATATCCAATGAGAAATGAACAATAGTATAAGAGTTACACCAATACACCACAATACACCATGCA